>JBAJNP010012385.1:0-13478 GCA_036877545.1 Yasuhikotakia modesta | reverse complement strand
TCTCTCTCTCTCTCTCTCTCTCTCTCTCTCTCTGTCATAACACACTCTCTCCCTCTCTGTCTCTGTCTTGCTCTCTCACTCTCTTTCTCTCTCTCTGTTATTCAATTTTTTTTATTCCTTGTTCAAAACCTCTTTCAACCTTGTTTTATCTCTCTCTCTCTCTCTCTCTCTCTCTCTTGCTTAGTCTTTTTCTCTCTCACACTCTCTCTGTCTGTCTCTCTCTCAGAGATTGTGTACCTTACAGAAAAATATACCACACAATTCATGCTGTTTACCAAACAGAAACCTCTGCAATTAACACCACGGTCTTGTTTAAATCGAGCTCTCATGACTCATCTGTGATCCTCTGGCAGGGTTTGTGCTTTTACCCATTTATGGCTGTAAACAAAGCAGTTTGGTGAGTGTGAACAGGTTTGGGGGACCAAAAAAAAAACGGTGACAATACTGGTGGCATATGTTCCTTTTTACTGTAATCTGTTTATTTATGCTTTCAGAAGCACAGTAGAAACATCAACATAAGCTATGATATAATGGTGTCAATAAACAAGTGGTTATCTTATCAGACGGTATCAATGTGGACAGTGAGTCAATGGTGCAGCTACAGTTGAGGACAAACAAACCGGCTTTTTATTGTGTTGGAAGGTAAAGCTGGATGATATAACTTTGCTGTGTTTCTGTGCAGGTCGGCCGTACCGCGGTAAGCCCAGTGACATGTGGGCTCTTGGTGTGGTTCTGTTCACCATGCTCTACGGTCAGTTCCCGTTCTACGACAGCATACCTCAAGAACTCTTCCGCAAGATCAAAGCGGCCGAGTACTCCATCCCTGAGTAAGTGTCTCTTCTGTTGCTGTGCTTTTCAGAATCCACCCAGAATTTTACCTGCGTTTTCTGCTCTAAATGGTCTTAAATGTTTTTAGCTTCTTTGTCAAGCTAATAACATCAGAATAGTAATTTTGAGGCTTTAGTTCATGTCCACACGCCTTGAGATGTTGTAATGTTGGCACGCTCCTTAAATATTTTTCCTTAAAATGAATATAATTTCTAATACTTTGTGTATGTTTTATTTAGTGTTTTCTTTTTTCAAGTGTAGAAAGGCAGAACAGTTTGTGATTCTTAAGGCAAAATGTTAAACGACAGTAGCGCCACCTGCTGTGTTGGAGTGTCAACCAGACTGGCAAAAAATTGTTAATGATATTATCATGTGTAGCTTTAACATGGTATCACCAGTCATGATTATTAATATGATGATTACTGTCAGTAGTAAAACGTTGTAACACCCATGACAGGATAAAATGTCACCCCATAATACTATCTGACTACACTGACTAACAATGGCAAGTAGAAAAATTGTGTAACTTCCTGTTTTAATTTGAATTCAATGTAAATTGTTCTTTATTTTAGGAATGTAAATGCTCATGTTAACCGTGTGTGTGTGTTGTACAGGGACGGACGGGTTTCTGAAAGTACCGTGTGTTTGATCAGGAAGCTTTTGGTGCTGGACCCACAACAGAGACTCACTGCCACTGAGGTTCTGGAGTCCTTGAGCGGCATCATCGCCTCCTGGTGCGTCACGACTGAACTGAGATCAGCCTTGTACCTTTAAGCCTCTGTGTAGCGCTCCTGTGCAATGTACGGTGTTTACAGTAGAGCGTAAACACAGATCGCTCTCTAGGTCACTTAGATTAAAGTGTCTGCCAAATGCATTAATGAAAGCGTAAGGTTTCAGACTTTGTGTCACCGCTGTGCTAACTTCTTAAGAATTCATGTGATGGTATGATGTCATCTCAGGGCAGTCGAGTTGTCTAGCTACATTTTTAGCAAGCCAGTTGACACAGAACAGCTCAGTCATGCATTTACCATGTTGAAAAATTCCCATTTGTCATTAACCAGATCTGTTTATCTCCACAGGCAATCTGTGTCCTCCTTAAGCGGCCCTCTGCAGGTGGTTCCCGACATCGATGATCAGCTGAACCACCCTGAACATCTTCAGGAGGTCGGTTCAAACGATAAAGTAAATGATTGTGATTGGTCAGATAAACAAAGAACCCTGCCCCCAAACGTATGCTATTGGTTAAGCCATTGTTGCTTTGTTTGTTTGTGAATTATAGTCAGTCAAACAAAGCAATGTTTCGGTGGAACCATGGTGTTTAAACTTTGGGGTCCACAGTGGTGTGTTTACGGTTATCTCTGGAGCAGAAGAAAGTTGTAATGCCTGCTTTCATTAAAACCGTGTCTTGTCATCTCTTCAGGCTAAAGTCACAGAGGAGTCGTCTCAGTACGAGTTTGAGAACTACATGAGACAGCAGCTGTTGTTGGCGGAGGAGAAGAACACTATTCACGAGACCAAGAACTTCCTCAGCAAGAGGCATTTCGGTAACGTGCCTCCAGTGAGGCGTCTCGGCCACGACGCTCAACCAATCAGCCCTCTGGATGCCGCCATACTGGCCCAGCGTTTCCTCCGCAAGTAACCCTTTGCTCCGCCTGTGGGCGGGATCACCGGGAGCGGAGCGAGCCACGGAACCGGCCACACACTTGTTTGTATGTATGTTAGCGTGTGAGGGTGCGTATGCGTGTGTGTTTTTGAGCACACTAGCCAAGGAACAGCTCGGCGCTCTCTGACGCTCCATTCATTGGCCCAGGACGTGGCACACTGAACTAAAGAGACTCCAGACCACCAAAACCACCTCCATTATGCCAATGCTTGCCCGAATCTCACACACACACACACACACACACACACACACACTTACAGCAATACCCAAACAGAATCATGTAGCAAACCACACCCACAACCCTTCTTCCCTCCAATCAAATCCCTCAGAACTTCCTACATAGAAGCCTCGGATCACATGACCAACCCCTTTGTCTGCCCCTCCCATCTCTTCCTGTTCTCTACAACTAGTTTGTCTATATCCCTCCTGTTTGAATCTATGACTGCAAATCTACCTCTTCCCATTTTCTATCTTTCTCCTGCTTTCTCAGTCAGTTTTTAACAATGCTCTCGGTTCTTTTTAAAGCAGGACTCATTGCGTTGGGGGTATGGACACAAGCACAGGCTTCAGAGCATTAGCATTGTGGTTGTGTAGCTGTTTTGTGCATCAAAACCAGTCATTGGTTTGTTCCTCTAAATAAGCTTTTTATTTCTCTCCTACTAAAATGGTAGCATTTTATGTACATTTTTTTTAAAAAAATCATTGAAGATGTTATCACAATTTAGCAAGCTATAACCTCATATTACTGAAATCAAGCAAGCATGTTTCCAGTCCTCTATTTAAGTGGGTTTCTGTCGGCAGCTAGCGTCACGCTAATTACTCTGTGTCTGGATGCCTGCGACTAAAAGCGTAGCTTTGCGTCCAAGCCGGCTAACGTGGTACGTTATTTTCCTTCATAACAAAAGCTCAGCGCTCATTAATACTGAACCAGTCGCAACCAAAAAATGTAGTTTCAACTGTGTGATTTTTCAGACAGCTAGTTGAGTTAGACAGATGTGCAGCTGAGCCAGCAGTCATACAGAAGTCTAGGCTTAGATAAGACCTGTAAGCACAGCTTACTTTTTCCTTTGTGTTCTCCTGTCGAGCGCACTCACCCTCTGATAACTTACCAGGCCATTAGAACGCGTCTCTTGCAGCACATGCGACACCTGCTGTGCATGTCGCATTTTCAGTGCATTCGGTCCCCACACAGATTCCAGCTGCACCTCAGGGATAGAGATTTGGCCGCTTGGGAACATTTTCGGCCTCAGTGATACAAAGAAACCCATTACGTAGAGGACTGGCGTATTTTTCTTTTAAACATCCCATCTGTTTCCATGAATGGTTATTAAATTCTATATTCTTTAATTGTCAGGAACAAAATGCCATCAAACTCACTTTAAATCTTTTGTGCATTTTTTCCTCGACGTGAGAATATTGCGCAGGTGGAGGATTGTCAGTCCTGTTGGATTGTTTTCCTATCCCGATTTAAGATATCCGTGTGTATTAAACATAACATTGGGATATCTTGCCTTAGATTGTTAACAGTTTCTCAATTCAGCAGTAAACAGTGAATATGTACTTTTGATTCTTGAATATATCTTAGTATACTAGGTGGTTGGCTTGCATTGAAATGTGGCTTTTGTTTGTCTGGCTTTACTCATATCATTAGTTAGAAAGGCCGTTTAGTACTGTAGGCTCCAAGTGCATGTGCATTGGCTGGGCCTTTATTTCTTTTTTTAAAGATGTAACTTCCTTTTCTGTGACCTTTTTCTTCTCTTTTTAATTTATTAGCTGTTTGTAATTCATCAACCTGTTATTCAACCTGTAATTCATCCAGCTTAAACGCCTTGGTAACCATAGAGATCCTGTCACTCAAGCATTGCTGTGATCTTTCTTAATTTTTTTTTCTTCCTATTTTCAGTGAAGGTTTCGTTTCTCTCGGCCCTATTTTCGTGTTAAATTCTTGAGTACTTGTTGCAACAATCCTGTCGGTATATTAAGCTACACTAAAAGGAGACTGACTGCATAGCTATATTTTTAAGTCGACTAAATTATCGTTCACATTAGCATGACTTGTAGAATCGATGTAGAGTTTATCTTGTGAGGTAAGGATTAAAACATGGTCTGACACGTGTGAAAAAACACCTTTATGGCTAATGGTGTCAGAAGAGCAAAACCCGGTACAGGGTATTATTATTATTTTGAATAATAAAATAAAAAATCTCATATTTCCATACAAAACATTAGTACACAAAGTGATGTTGCCTGCCGCCATTAAAAGCATTAGTCTTTTCCCACCTCAATGTGAATATGTTTGGTTGTAAACCAGTATTGTAGTCGATAATGTGTGAATTTGTAAGAGAGGGTCCTCTCAAATTCAAAAGCTGAGTGCCTCATGGTTATATCCTGGGCCACGTAGAGTTTTCACAAAAGCCATTATCTCATAACAAATCTGTACGGTTGCAATATGACTGCTCGTAATGTGGTTATGTAGTACCTAAAAACCTAGGTGAGAAAAATTAGTTTCTATTAGTTTAGAATGTCTGTTTTGAGACCCCTTACTGAGGACAGTTGCCCCCCTCATAGGCAGTTTTGTAATGTCCAAATTCTGTCTGCAGCATGAGACTGTACAGTGTTGAGCTCGGTGTCCTTTTAAAAGCAATTAGTGCATGAATCTAATTAGCAAGACATGTCAAGATGCAACAGAAATTGGAACAATGGTGGGTGTTTCACGAATGACGTAGTTTAAAAAACAGACACTGCTAGGAGAAACTAAACGTTAGGTTTGTCTTTGATTTTCTTTTCTTTCTAGGCCACGTTGTGCAGACATTTGATAAATTGGGAGATTTCTCTTCACAGAAACGTGTTGCTTTTGTCACATCTTTTACTAAAACTGGAACATTTGGAAGATCTGATGTCAAATTAAACACGATTCTAGTCAAATACCTGAACGTTTGAAGATGTAAGCTGCTTGGTTAGAAAGGTGTCAAAGAATAAAATTGTACTGGGTAATTGTACAGAGATGAAAAACAAATTTGTATAAAAGACATATTTTTGTACTTCATCAAATCTCTACATGCATGTCAGCAATAAACTTTGATATGAACTGCTTTTTGTGTCTCTGTGTTGTTTGTGTAAAATAATATTTACTAACCTGACCAGAGTGTTTTTGTGTTTTGAGTTATTTTAAATTAAATTTAACCTAAACTTTAAGTGCACCTCTTCAGTAAACAACTTTGCTTCACATTTAATAATCCTTTGGGTTTTTTATGTATGTGTTTTAGGTAGAGTTTTCAATGTTTTTATTATTTGTGAACAAAGCAAATGCACATATTAGGTGTAGTTCTGCCCTCTTGTGGTAGATCAGTAGAAGGGCAGTGATTGGCTGAGCAAGGACTGAACAGCCCATAAGAGAATGTGCAGATAATCTCTGCCTTACTGGGTGAGACGAGATGTTCCTCAGAAACATTTCTGCAGTTTGACAGTATCTACGTCCTGCATGTTTCAGCTCTTCTCCAGCAGCTGACTGAATGTGATAATGTGTGATGTCACTGACTGCAATATTTCAGTATTAAGCTCTGAGGAAAATGTTGTTTCTCATTGTTCATAGTTCTGGAAACGTACAACAGAACTGAGAACTCCAATAAATATTTACTTTCTCAGATGTTTGTCCTATAATTATTGTGATTTTAACAGTATGAAAACTAATATCTTTCAGTTGTTCCACTAGAACCTGCAACTTCTTGTCTTCTGGTGAATGTTGAGCAGCTGTAAGTCTTTTTCAGCAGACTTGTTCTGGTAAGGGTTCTCTACACAACCACCTGGTTTTCATTACTTTATATAGATGAATATAATGGATGCAGTTATAGCCATTTATGTTTTGCAGTTCCTCAAGTGCAGATATAGGCAGCATCTTTAATGTCAGTCACAAACTCCACGTTTACACAAACTCTGAGTTTAGTGTTGCATGTTTCTGTAGTTTGTGATTTTAATACTGCAGCATTTATCCGTTTGTAAAACATTGTCAGCAGAGAAAACGTTTTTAAATCCACATTTTTGCTGCACAGTGCTATAATACAGTTAACATGTCTTACCCATTTTATAACTGTTCATTTAGTTTTACTTTTTTGTTTACCTGTTACAACAAACACTTTCTTCATGTTTATTTTAACTTTCAGCAGTAAGTTCAGTTCGAGAAGTTTACAGCAGACACTTTGTAATGTTTAACATCATTGACCGTATGTTCCTTTCTGTTACCCATCAAATCGTGTGATTATCCAGCTAATAGGATAGGGACCGTTCTCCGAATGTTGGCTAACGTTCTGCAAATGTTTTCAAAAACATTCTTGCAGTAACGTTAGTAGAATGTTCTTTCATAGTTTATTTCATGTTAAGTTTTTATTGTAACGTCAGTAACATTCTATCAGTAACATTCTCATGAGCTATAATGTCAATACAAACAACTAGATGTTTAGCCTGTTTTTAGAACTTTTAAAATAACATGTTTTGGTAACTTAATGGGAATTTCTCACAACATTTTTACAACCTAAAATTGTTAGCCGGGTTCCATGCACCCCATCCAACAGTTCCTCTGTTGGCACTGACTGGCTTTATCCCGTATGCTAGCCTCAGGAATTTGAAGCGCCATCAGAGTGTGTGAAATGTTCACTGGTCTGTAGATGCGTTATCTGGCTTTACACCAGTAGCTATCTTTCTGATGAAGCATGAAGATCAGAGCTTTGCATCTTTGGGTCTCAGGAAGTTGTCATTGCTTTGTTGAGGTCCTGAGGGCCAAACACACCCTCAGTTATCTGTCTCTGCATCATTAGACTGTTTAACCAATCGCTGAGCTCGCTTGTTCGCCATAATATGGCACATAGTCTCTCTCATGTCTTTTATTGCAAGTACTCGCTAAATGTCTTGTTCAACTCAGTAAATGTTATATGCAGAGTGTTTTATAAACCTTTGTGTGTCTGAATCTCAGTTTTCTTACAGCTCAGTCCAGCTGTCAAAAAAACACAAGTCTGCCATGTTGCAAAACCCTCTTTAGTCAAATGTTAACAGAATTCACTCCCAGAAATACTAAACTCATAAAACACTTCCTCCTTTCGGAGATAAAAAGCAAGAAACATGTACTTCACGCATTACACAAGGCCTCCACGTGAGCGGTTTCAAAGCTAAACTGTGTTCTGAAAGCTCATTTCCTCATCTGTTGGTTTTTAAAGCGTTTGTTTTGCATTCTCAGAACGGCATGTGGGAGTTTGTATGTGACACTTCCAGAGTTGTTTTTACGTTCCTGTTTAATTATTCAGTTCTTGTGAAGTGATGCTCGGAATAAGATGCTTAAACGTGCTCAGTTTGCCTGCAGTTAATGAGGTAGTTTAATACTTTAAAATGATATTACTAACCCCCTGAGGTTCAGTACTAGTTTTACGGTTTAAAATCACATCCACACAAATGTGTGAACCACAGCCCCTCACAGCGATACCCACAATAAAGACACAAAACAGCTCTGGCTGTTGTTGTTAAATCAAAACACTAGATAAATTGGTTTTAAATTGGACACACTTGTAGCAAATGCTTTGGTTGGGTTATGAAGCGGTTGTGTGCTGAAGAAATTAGAGTTTTTAATCCCATTACAAAAAGCCTTTTTTCTCTTCTGTATTTGTTTTTTTAGCATTTACCATCTCATTTGGAAGATGAGTGAAATGAAAAACACTCACATAAGATATGATAGCTAGTCAGATGTGTCAAGATACTTTATTATTGATTTTAAACACGCATGATTTGTCAAGTTTAAAAGGTCACTGGGAATGAAGGAGGAATTTGGAGGAGCTAAACAAGAGGCCCTGAGGAGAAATTTTCCATCTAATTTATCTGAAGATAGATTCCACCTGCGCTGCTTCTCTAGACTGTGGCCTTAAGGGTTCACAAACTGTTACTGATCTGGGATCAGTCCTGACTTCAGCTAAAATAATGAACAACAGTCTGTAATGAGGAAATATAAATGCACTGCTAACAGTGAATGTTCTCAGTAAAAGTTCTCAAAAACATTCCTGCAGTAACATTGTTACAAGCCATAATGTTAAAAGAATATCTAAGTTCCAAATATGTTACTTAATGCAATCTTAAGGTAAAAGCTGGGTAGCTTTGACAGGATACAGGGCATAACTGAGTTTTGTGTTGTGAGCTGAGCTAGCGCTGTTTCTTTGGTGTTAGCATGACATCTGAAGGTCTCACTGATTTCTGTCAGACCATGGCTTTCAGTACCATTTTGCTCCCAATTAATCACATTTGATGACATGTTGATACTTGGTGTGTAACTCCACTTTCTCTAATCCCCAATTTTTAGATGTAAATGCAAATTATGGCCTCCAGTGCTTGTTTATCTTACTCTGTTGAATTGAGGTTGCCAAGCTGTAGCTGAAGTCTCTTTTGATGCTCAAGAGAAGATCATTTTGTTGTCCTCTTCATTCTTGGCTCTTTTCTCCACCAGTACCTCATACCGGGTCCGGTTCCTCGTCCACCATCGATTCCATCATCCTGCGAATGAGATCCAGATTCTGCTGCTTTGGTGAGATATTTGCTGAGGAACCTGCTGTGTCTCTGTCTCAGAGGACTCAAGGAGATCCTTGACCTTCAGTGTATGAGATGTGATGGCCTTGCTGGTTTCTGAAAAGCCTTGACACTGATTCATCTGTCTCCTGCTGGGACTGTGTGTGTGTGTGTGTGTGTGTGTGTGTATGCTGGAACCTCACTGGCCCTGAGCTCCTTATTTGTCCTTGTTTGTTTTTTTCTTAAATTGAGGAATCCAAACTCAACTTGAAATAACCTTTTCTTTAATATATTTTGGGTCAAGGGTTTTGGCAACAATACAAGCTCTATGTTTTCCTCAGAAATTGAATTTTACTTTTGTTAGCAGCTAGAATTTCTGAGCACTTATCATGAATTGTTGAGATGTTGAGTGTTTTCATACATTTGCTACTGTGAGAACCATTTAGTTACTGGATTATCAATTATCTAACAAAATCGCAAATCTAATATAAATTGATAGTAAAATTTTAAAGTTTCATATTTTTTTACGCTTAGCGTTTTTGAAACGTTAAGGATCTCTCATAAACATTTGTTGACAGCAAACATAAATCTAAATTTTGAAGAGTTATAGCCAGGTCGTTTTATACCCTGTTCATATAAAATGTCATGTATCTTTTTACAGTCCTGGTTTGTTCTGTCTGTCCTGTTTATTCTTGTCCTAACTGCTTATTTCGTGTCTGTGTATATTTGAGAAATTGAAGCCAGAGTAAGAGTGAGACGCTCTTTCTACACTTGCCTGCTAACTGTGAACATCTGGTTTTATGGAGACTGACCTTCTCAATGGAGCCCTTGTCTCCTGTCAACACCGAGGGCTGTTGGGGCTGAAAGATGCACAGAGACGCCTATATGGCTCCATGTTTATGTGTGTCAGGGCTGATGGCCAGTGTGTTCAGTACCCTGAACACTCACTTAACAATATTTTAATAGATTTTTTGAGACTCAGCAAGAATTCTTTCAAAGCGTCTCTGGGCATCTCAAAAACACCCAGATGTTCAGAAGATAACATCAGAAGAGTAGTTATGATTATTAGACACCATGCAAAATTAGTTTGGAACAAGAAGTTACTGTGTATATGCATGTATGTGTGTATTTAGAAAGTGTGAGTATGATTCTGCTGTGTTTCCTCTACAGGCTCGGAGAAACATCCCGTTTAGCTTCCAGGACAACTGGAAAATTCAGCAGGAGAAGAAAACCTCAGGAAAGGTATGTAGCTCCGTGCTGGATCAATCCTTCACCTCTGAGACTCGGAACAAATGAACGTTTGGCAAAACACACATTAACATTCCTTTCAAAGTGAACGCAGGCAAAAGGTTTTGGGTGGTGTGCGATGTGATGTGTTGAAAACATCACTCCGCCTCCCCCGTGTCATTTTTGCATCCTGGCAACCGGCAGTTTTTTTGTCATGTTGTTGTCATTGCATTTGGCTCCTGTGCAAAGACAGCCGGTGATTTCAACAGACGAATCAGTGATTGTACATCATTAAAGAAAAAACACGTTTGGTGAAGACATTTCACTTTTGAAATAGTTTTTTAAAGCAGGACTTGAGTTTCCTATTTCATATTTTGTCCGTTCCGCAGGTTTCCTTTATGTTTTGAAACAAATGATGATGTCCCTCATATATTATTGATGAGAAGCAAGTTATGAGAGAAATATAAACACTTTTACAGTAATGTTTGTTGGTGTAAGTATTAATGTCTTGCACAAACATACAGTAAGACTAAACATTTCCAAGTTGTAGCTTTTTTTACACACTAGTTTCCTGCTTCAGACGTCTTGAGGGACAGCTGGCCGTTATTTTATTTTTTTCCATATGATAAACAAGCTTTGGTGTGAGTGCATGAGAAAATCTCTCCTGACAGGCTGTAAACAGTCAGAACGAAAACTACAGAGCCACAGAATCTGTGACTGCCTGTCTTTGTGGGACAGGATGAGGGTTTAGAACTCGCTGTATCAGAAAGTTGTAAAAGGAAACTGTGTGTGTGTGTTGTGTGTGTGTTTGTGCATGCATGTTTATGCATGCATGTTTCCTCTGAGAGTTACTCACTGGATTTCCAGTAGATGCTAGCAGGCATTGTTGACTTATCACACAACTATTCTAATATATATGAGTACAGCTTCCTGTTCTAAATGTGGAGTGTGATCAACTTAGCATTTTGAAGCCAAACTGGTTCAACTTGTAGCTTTTAAGCCGAATGTAAATGTGCTTATTTGGCTAAAGTGAAGCGACCTAATTTTTTGGAATGTAGGTCCACAAATGTGTTTGATTTGAGATAGCTGTTAGCATTACAGCGTGTTCTCAGATGAATAAAGTTGTTAGTGTTTAAATATTTGCAAGTATGACTCCCACTTTCTTGGAAGCCTGTTTGCTCAGGAGAAACAGAGAGCACTTGTGACACATCGGCCTCAAGGGGAAAAGCTATTTGAATCTTCTCAGCTAACAACTTTAACAATGTTGTAAGAATGTTTCCCTAATGCTTTTTCTCTTGATTTACCGAAACATTAAAAATGTTACTTTGAAAGTTCTAGGAATGTTCAAAACATTCATTTTCTTAGACATTGTATTAATGTTTGTGCTTGTTTTTAAAAAAAGTGATTTTGATTTTTTAATTCTGTAATGTTAATACTTTACGCTAAATACCTAAGGGTAACATTTTTGATGATATATAACATTTAAAAAAGTTCCACTAACATTACTGCAAGAATGATTTTAGATAATGTTGAAACAACTTTCAGACAACGTTCTAAGATTGTTCTGTGTTAGCTGGGTTTGCGGTGAGCGGCTATTTTTACCGACTCCTTAGCCTTTGGCCTCTTCGTAAAAGAATACTGCTACATGTTCATCATGGGCTTATGTGGGAAAAGTTAAATAGTGACGGATGCAGTCTGGGTTTGGTCAGACCTCATGGAGTGACAAACTGTTTGGCAGAGAGCAGTCATCTTTTTCCCAGCCTTACCACCATGAAACCAGGGGTGGGGCACCATGGCCTGCTTTTGTCAGACTGTAGTTTGATGGCCAGTGTGACCCTGTTGTTCGGGAGATAAATTTAGCTCCCATTCCGGTGGTTTGGCCCATGTAGCTGTTGATTTTGTGGAACCGAATCCCTGCGGAAGATTTAAAACCTGTTCATTTTCTGAGAAGAAAATTTATGGTGTTTGCTTTTGCAAAACTCGTTGCCTCAATGTGGTGAGTTGTTTGGAATCGCGGGGTACGTGTTCTGAGCGGTTGCTAAGTGGTTACCGAGGCAGATGTATCCATCATTTAGTATCTGTGATATTTGTCCTCCTTGTTATGGCTTTTCCCTCTTGTTTTAGTTTAATCTACGTTAATCTATTTTAATCTACTGATTTAATGAACAAAAGTGATGTTTTTCAAAGGTGTTCCTGTAGCTCGTCTGATTTTTAAGCTAAAGTTTGGAAAACTTCTCAAGATGAAAAGATGAAGAGTAGGAGATTTTTTTCTTTGGCCCTTCTGAGACACATATATGCTGGAACAGTGGAAAACAGATAAAACACTCATCTCTGCTTCTGTCAGTGATCTCAGTCCAGGTTTTATCCCCTGAAGGTTATATACAGGCCCGTATATACGCTCAAATAATATCTTTGTATGTGTTCTCATGTAATTTGAGAGTATTGGGGAGTAGCCAGTAACCACCATCTGTTATAAAGCTTGGATGAGATTTTACAGCGTAAAATTATGGGCTGTAAAAAATAACTCAGCTGGGAAGTAACGATACATATAGAATCTACGGGTGAACATCTACACCACTGTCTGCTGTCTAATTTACACACTATATCCCACAAAAGTCCCTTTTATCCCTTTCTTCATTTAAAGTAGAGTAAGCAGTTTGGAGAGACTAGCATTAGCAAGTTAGCTTTGAAAGCGTAAGATCCCTTCTAAAGCCACGCTTCCAACACATAAATGTTTGACAGGCAAGTAGGACATCGTTGCTTTAGACCGAATGCAGTGATTGGCTGAACATTTTATGGCCCTGTGCCTTTCACAAAAGATATATATATTACAAAATACATTAAAGCCACTTTACTTGAAGGCAGGATGTGAAAAGACTTAACAAAAAATGTTTCTTGAAAAAATCGCCTCCCAAGCCTTTAAACCGGATTGTTTGTCCCCCTCGAAAGCTCATCGGGTTCAGTGATGTCACTGTCTTTGGGGTATTAGGCAATCATTCAGTAATCCTGTGAAATCAATAGCAGCGAAATCCAATTCTTATGACGAAATGTCACAGAGCACAACACAGTGAGGTTTCTCAAGTCTCTCGTGAGCATCCAAAAAGCTTTAAGGTGTGTCGTAATCACTGTTGCACTGAGGCCAGAATCGTTCTCATTCTCTCTGAGTCACTTGGAAGGAGTCTGAGAGATGATGTTTGTTGCTCCTGCATATTTAGTTTTTTTT
>JBAJNP010012384.1:0-13478 GCA_036877545.1 Yasuhikotakia modesta | reverse complement strand
CATGTACTTATTCATGTACTTATTCATGTACTTATTCGTAGTGTAGGAAGTGCTCACCGTAAGTAATGAAAAGTGCCACTGCTGTGAAAGCGACGCTTCAGTGTCAGTGTACAAAATACTAAAGCAGTTTCTGCGCTACTGTTTCTTTCGTTTTCGGTGTGTTTTAGTTTTGGTTTCAAGGGGTGTTTGTTCACTTACCTTTTGTAAACTATTTAATTTGTGTAATTATGACTTAACTAAAAGCCTGCTTTTTTTTTTTAGCTCTTATTGGTATATTTTAAGCTAACTACTGCCATGTGATATACACTAGCATACTGAATGCTACAGTCTGTATGTATAGATAACACTTATCTCACCTTGGTGCATGTGATCAGCAACCACTTTCACAACATCTGCGTCTCAAGCACAATAAGTTTAATGGTATTTTTACAGTTTATTAAGTCTTTTATATATTTGGAAGTTACATATTTGCGTAAGCTGTTTGAGTTTCTCTTTACTTCAATCTCAGGATTCTTAAATAAATAGAATTGGAGTTTGACTTGCCATAATCTTACTTAAGATAGACAACAACACATGTATTTTCCTTATATGTTAGATCTTTGTTTATAAAAAGCATGTTGTGATGACCAACGTCCACTGATTGAAAGAACCAATTTAAACATCTGTCCTTTTTCAGGTAAACCCAAACCTAGCTTCAACATGGGCCAGCAGCAGAAGCCAAAACAGTCAGCAGATTTTGAAAGCAGTCAGAGTAAGTGATATTTAAACATTGGATTAGGAAATTGTGTTAGCTTGTTATTGGGTTTAACTTAATTGTGAGAATCCTGGTTTCAGAAAATATCAGATGTAAATACAGCTACAAGCAGCGATGGCAGCTACAGTCATTACAGGGCCATCACCACATAGTGCTTCCTGAAAAATAATGCATGGTTGTCACGTATTGAATGCTGAAAAAATGGGAACTATGTTAAAGTCTGTTCTAAGTAGGTCTGTTGTAAGTGACACTTTCTGCCACCAGTTTGTGGCACTATAACTGTGATTCACAATAGCCACATTATTCTGCTAATCAAAAATAGGGATGCAACAATACCATTTTTCAGAACCGATACTTAAAATTCGGAGTATCTGCAGATACAAATACGATATCTGTGTTTTTTATTTTTCATTCAAAATTAAGGAATGTATACAATTTCAAATGGTTGTTAAGAAAGAAATACAAAACCTGACTGCACATTACTTGATGAAAAAGGGGGAAAATACATAAGAGAAACATAAGAGAAACATAATATGCAATCAACAGTATGGTAGACAACTTTAATAAGGAAACTGAATGATGCAGTAGCAAAATGAACAGTAATGTCAACAGTTAGTTGTATCAATCTTAACAATATTTACTGCAGTTATTAAATTATTTTCTGAAGAAAATCCAAAAAAGTAATATTCAAAACCTATGAATCTTAAATCAGAACAGTTGCAAGTTGCGACACAATGATTATTATACAGTATACCTTACACTCATGAAACACAGTGCAAAACACACACTAATATAACAACCAAAAGAAGTATATAGCATCACCAGTATTATAAACCTGCTTCAGGATTCACTTGATCATAATTGGCAGGGGTTTTTTTTGAGGAATATTATCATTTCTGCTCTCTCTGCTTTCAGTCTGTTCCTTTCATCTAAAACGTTGGAGGCAGTGCTAAACAGTCTTTCACTCTCGACACTGGTACAGGGAGCAGACAGAAAGGCTGATGTAGTAGCAGCAAGGGCAGGAAAACAAATCTTGTTTACTGCCCAGTAATAAAATGGGTTTTCAGATCGAAGAATAATTTGCTCTGTCATATACGTTTGTATTTGAACAAGAGCACTTGTGGAAATGATTACTCCTCCAGTTTCTACTTGCTCCTTGAGAACTTCATCAAACATCATCATGAAAGTGCTCTTGCTTGTGTGTCCGCTTGACCCACTTGCTTCTGCATAAGAAACCTCCTCTGCAGGATCTGCTGTAGTGGCAGTAGTTGTCTCTTGAATCAGGGCATTTTTTGCATGCCTGGCAGTATTTGTATTTGAAAAGCATCTGAGACAAAACATGCAGAATAAATAGTCTGTTTTATACAAACGTTGCACGATGTGCAGTGTCAAACAAATTTTGTCAAACAAATTGTTTAGTTGATGAACCACTAATCTCTACAAGGAAGCTAACAACCCAGTGTTTACTTATTTTAGGCACATTTTGTAGATTTATTGTCCAGATAAGGTGACATCCATTTAATAATTTGAATAAAAATTAGAATTTACACTTAATTTACACATTACAGTGTTTTATTATGTACTATAGGTGCATAAAATACCAAGGTGCAGATAATTGTCACTATTTGCAGTAAGTAGCATAAATAGCAGAAAATCCTGCTGGGTGTAAATAGAATCTATAGCTATTTGCGCTTAGAGTTAACATTAAGTGTAACAGTGACATAAATACATACATGCATACATGTATATAAAACTGCCTCATTTTTTATTATTATTCCACACAAGGAAAAAACAATTCTAAGCAATGGCGCCGGAGCCTCTCGTGGAAAATATTTGTATTTGTGCTGAATGTATCGGTGCGTTTCAGTTTCTTTTCAAATTCGTTTTAGTTAGACTTTTATATGCTGTAATGTGCCTGTTATTTAAATAAAATCGTTTTGGTTAGACTTGTATATGTTGTTTATAACGAATGGCGTTATAAATTGTGATTTATTTTATAATTTGTATATATAAATGTACTATAATTTTATTGCTGCTCATAATTGTGCCCTTTATGAAAACGAAATTCCCCCACTGAAGATTTTCTGGCAACGGCCCTGATTTGATTTATTGTTCAGAACGGATCAAAATGGAAAACAATTCGTTTTTTGACAAATGCATAATGCTTTGAACGGCTTCACATTATTTTAAAATTAACGGAAATCTGCAGATTGTGAAACACATTTCTAACAGTCGTTTTAGCATAAGTTAATGACAGAGTTAATGACCAAAACTTGAAAGTGAATTAAACTAATAATATAAGCTTGAATAAAAAAAAACGGTAATAATATTATTTCTTATATATAACAAACAAGAACAATGTCATTGTCAAAGGAAAATATATTTCATTGTGTAAATGTATTGTGACATTTATGTGTGTGCGTAGACTTAGCCTACCTGTCTTTGTACCGTGGGTCAAGTAAAGTGGCAATGGAGTAAAGTGGTTCATCTTCGATTTTAACAAATTGTGTGTTGACTGCTTGTAGTAGTGTACTTTTCATTGTTTTAATCCCTGTGTCTGCCTCTGTCTCCTGAGATAGCAAACGTTTCAGAACTGAAACTGTTGGAATAACATCCGCTGAGGTTAAACTGGATGAGCTTATCGTTCATATCAGTTCTTCAAATGGTGACGGTACGATCATTGTTTTTTCCAGAAGTGCCCATTGGTTTGCCGTCAGCATTGCAGGCAGCTCGTGATCAGCAGCAAAGGCGCACAGGGTTCGCTTCTGTTCAAGGATGCTCTGAATCATGTAGTATGCACTGTTCCATCTGTTTTTGACATCTTGCTGAAAAGGTTTCAGGGGTATTTGAAATTTGCGCTGAATGTCCTCCAGCAGGGAGTATGCTAATGGAGAATATTTGTGCCCCACGATTTTTCCGCCACTTGCAATTGCGTCGCTTACACTTTGTTGGGACAAAAGTCCCTCGTTAACAACAAGCTGTAGTGAGTGCGCGACACATCCCAAACTAGGGACTCCCAAGTCCTCCATCTCTTTCTTCATATTGCTGGCATTGTCCCTTAGAATCACATGTACTTTGGACATAGGGATTTTCCACCCATCAAGCATTTTTTTTATTGAATCTGAAATCGCCTTGCTGGTGTGTGAACCTCTCATTTCCTTTACGTGCAGCACAGCACTCTGCAAATCATAACTGTCATTCAACCAATGTGCCGTTAAACTAAGAAGGGACATAGGGCACACGTTGGAGCTCCAAATATCTGTAGTGAAGCTCAAGGATTCCACATCTTTTAACTGGTCTGCAACGTGTAAGGAAACTCTGGGATACAGCTCAAACAAAGCGGTTTCAGAAATGTATGTTCTAGATGGAAAACTATATTGCGGTTCCAGATGTTCCATGATGCGACGAAAACCAGTGTTTTTTGACTACAGAGAGGGGCTGATTGTCTAGAACAATAAATTCAAGTACCTTTTTTGTTATTTTTACAGCTTTAGGGTTCTGATTTGAACGTTTTTCTTGCCTCTGAAATGCATCTGTCAAGGTAATCTGCTTTGACTCATCCTTTTTCCGTTTGATTTGTGCGAACTGTTCTTTTGCATGATGCTTCTCAAGATTTGTCGTATTGTAAGTCAAAACACTACTTCCACCTCTCGAAACTTTGGCTTTGCAAATGTTACAATTTGCAGTGCTACTCACTGATGTATCAAGGATAAAATATTTCCAAATCAGGGACATGTTTAACTTGCTATGTGAATGACATCTGGTACATTTTAATACATTTGTTCTGGGTATGATTCAAAATGATGTCTGCCTGATTTGTTTAACTAATAAAATTTGTTTTTGCAGTGATGTACTTACTCTCTTTATTCTGTTTTGTTTAACCATATGTGGATTAGTCTCATTACACACTGCTAGTCAATGGTCACCTTGGGTCTACCTGTCCCTTTCTCTGAGTGACAAACGGCCATGGGCTGTATGGCTCTGGCGAATGCACAGCATTCAATAATGATAAACTTTTGGCCCAATAATGCTGTCATGCTAATATTAATTCTTGACTTTACACTATGGCTATTAGAAATAGTTATTTTTTTGTTTTGAACGGGGCAGATGCGCCCGTCAGCCCAAGATTAACACCCGAACCTGAAGCCTCCGTTCATAAACAGTTTTACATTAAACTATAGTTAGTATAAAGTCTTGATTCATGATGATGCAAAGGATTAATGTCCAGATAGATGTAGTGGCTATAACTTTATTATGACGGGAGAACTTTGTGGGCATGTAACGCTGAAAGCGTTCAAACAAACATTACAAATAACTGACCATTGAGAAACGTTTAAATCCAGTCTTTGCTGAACAGGTTCTTCCTCTAATTCAGTGTCTCTGGTTCTGCTCAAACATATAAGGCTGAATCTGCGCCATAGCTGTCGGTCCGTGTGTTCGTGCAGTAAATGGTTCTGCATGTGTTCAGAAGCCAGATGACAACGTCACATAATTATTCTTTCGTGTGGCAGTGAAGGCAGCCAATCAGCGTGAAGCGCTCCGCATATCATTATAAGGCTGTCAGAGCTCCTCCAGCGGCGCAGAATTTGCGCAGAATGCTCAAATTCACCCATTTAATAGCCCCGCCATAAAATAGTTTTTTAAAGAGGTTTTTAGACCGTTTCTGGGGCATTACAGACTAAACCAAAGTGTTTTTCTCTCTATGTCACATCACAGAACAAGAATCTATACTCCGCTCAACCACTCTAGGTCCCCTTTAAAATAAACGATTTTGTTCTTTATAAGAAGTTTTTTAATAGGCCATTGTTTTTCCTGTTTATTTATTAACCTCTGGTAACACATCACCGATATCCAATCCATTCATTAAAGCTTGGATCAGCGTCAATACCGATCCAGAGTATCGGATTGATGCATCCCTAAATCAAAAACATTTTGCTTGTTTGCCAAATTTGGAATCAATCCCATTAATTCCCTGTGAGGAGTATTAGAAAAAATCTGAGCCTGGAACAGACCAAAAAATCCACATACAATCCAAAATGCCCGATTTCCTGTTGGATGAAGCTAATAAATATAAACTTGAAAGTTGTCCGGCTTTATGCGCTACAGAGCTTTTAGTGCTTGGGCCCCAATAACAATAGGTCATGCAAAAACAAGTTTCATGAACATACAGCCTCACACCCATTTTCACATGCTTTGAACATTATCCAGAAATGGTCACATTTATATAAAGAGTATAATTTTTGTCTGTAGTGTGTCTAGATGCTACATGCTGAATTTCATGCAAATTGGACAAATGCCATAAGAGAAGTTTGAAACATGACAGAAAATAACATCATGGTGTATTCAAATCAACATGAGCCAAAAAATTAGGGAAAAAAAACATTGGTCTGGGGCTTACAAGCCATTTCAGCTTTAAGTGTTTGGTTGTTCAGTCTAAATATTACCCTCTCATAGACCACTGAGAGAGGTACAAACCTTTACACAATGACAGGAATTTCTAATACAAATGGTCCAAATGTTATCATCAGTTATCAAACCAATTACAATCTAGGTATCCCTAATTAGTTTTATACATCTTGCAATGAAAAAAGTTTGTTCTGTTTGTTCGTGTCTTCTGGTTTTCGTGTGGAACATGTTTTTCTGTTTTTTTTTTCATTTTTCATGTTATTTTTCTGTTTTCATGCTGTTTCTCGTTAGACGTTAAGGTGCGTTCACACCAGACGTGAATCGCATGGAAAAATGTGCGCGTAGTTAGACGCGTGAACATTTAGTGCATTCACGCAAATCGCGTCAGGGGAGGGGCCCTTTCTGCTTCCGCTCACTGATCACGTCACAACAAGAGCGAGCTCCTGATTGGTTAACGCAAAATAATAAGAACATAGAACTACTAACAAATACAATAAGGGTTTTCACCCCTTCAGGGCTTAAGCCCTAGTAATAGGAAAATAATTGTATTGTCATTCTCATTTGAGTTCATTTTTTTTAGCATTTCCAAGTGCCAGAGAGACACTGCTGGCATGGACATGCAGGAGGGGGGCTGAACGCAGATCCCAAAAATGTGGTGAGTGTTTCTGAAATGTGCACTGTGGCTGTAGTCTGTATTGATGAATGTTGACTTGAAAGTTTCTATTTTTTTTAAAGACGTTTTTAGGAATGTGACACATTACAGAAGTAAAATTGGTTGTGAACAGCACACCATTTTTGATAATGGTCATCTTTTTTTCTGAACTGCAGGATTTGTTAGAAATCACTGCACATTTGGTTGCCAAGTCCAATTTTCTAGTTTGTTCACCTATAATAAATAAACTGTCATCTGTAGTCTGTACTGTCCCAGCCATTAATTGCCAAGTTATCACTGTCATACAGCCAGTCATTACAGTTAGTTTTTTAAATATTGAAGTCAAGGCTTCCTTAAAATAGACCAGTCAACTATTTATGACAGTTATTTTATACTAATACAATGTTAACATTCCTTGCACAGGCACATGTATTAACTAGGATGTGTTAACTAAAACTTTTCTGTAATTTTCCAAATTGTGTAAACATTAACAGATAATTCTAAATGCTGACTGTTACTTTGAAAATAATGTTAGAAAATAATGTTTAGTGGTGCATTTAAGTGATGTACAGTATTATTTGGTCTAATTATTAGGTAACAGTATTATTAGGTCTAATGACTTCAATATTCTAAAATAACAAATATATAACAAAGTATTTTAAACCATTAATTAATAAAAAAGTGCTTATTTTTTAAATTTAATATCATAAGTATATGTATACGGAAGTGTTGTTTATTAGTGATGTATAATTGAATTGTGTTGTACATATTAAGTGATTTAAGATACAGCTTTATTGTTCATATAATTGTTTCACCTTTATGTGTACACCTTTATTTACTGGGTTTCAGTTCTTGCTTTGAGTATTTTAAATTTATTTAAATATTTTTTTTACTGTTTTTTTTTTTTAGTCATCTTGTATCAGTCTTGAAACAAAATTTCCAGTAGGCTGACATGACAGTGGGCTTTGTGACAACATCCAGAATGTACTAGAGACTTAGGGTCATATTTTTCATATTGGTTTGCTTGGTTACTGTAATGTCTGTTAAATTTATCAGAGAAGCCATCATATGGTTTTAAAAAATAAAGAAAACTTTTAAGTATATAAATAGAGTTGTTAACATGCACACATTTAGGCTTAATTTAGCATGTGTTAAATAAACAGAGAAGTTGTAATGTTTTAGCAATAACAATGTTTTAGCATGTCTTTGTTTTTCTCCCAGCTATTTAGTTCTTATGTTTAAGTTGCTCTGTTTCATAGATATTAAGATGATATAAAACATAAGAAGCAACTGTATTTTTTTTCTTTCCAGTTGAGGGAAGTGAACTCTTCAAAGATTCTTGCAGCAATGATGACATACGTTTGGCCAAAGGATAGACCTGACCTTCGTGCTCGAGTGGTCATATCACTGAGTCTGCTCGCTGGAGCCAAGGTACCACATGACCTAATCAAATGCTTTACACTTCTGCTTTTCTAAAGGCAGCATGAGAATATTGGCATGTTTCCTGTATTATTATTACATGTGTATAAATATTCTCAAATCCTTCTGTCACACATTATCTGTTGTAAATTTCTTGTGTATGTTTCCACTATTCCACCCAAAAAGGTAAATCACTTCAACTTGCACATTTTTCTTCGGTCACCTAGTGGGATATTCTAAATGCAGATTATCTGTTTTTAACATTAGTTCTGCATTTTTATATTTCTGGAGTTATATGACAGTATTGACAGCATGGAAAGCAGGATTCCCACAATCCTGGAAAACCTAGTCATTTAGGACATTAAAGTAATTGTGTGGTTAGTGTACTTTCTTTAGTTGGTCATCTCAGTGATTTTATTGTCTGCTTGTGGTGCCTGTCATCTTTTGTGAAGTGATATTTAGCATATCACTGTGAACAAACCAAAAAACACAGTACAGTACTCTCATGGTGCATTGAAGGATGTGTGTGCTGCAGTCCATGTGTAAAGTGTTCTTGCTCATTTCTGAATGTATAGGGTGAATGTACCTATTAAGACACTAAGATGGGTTATAAACATGATGATTTGTTAATACGAAGGATTTATCTCTCATTTGAAAGATTATTCATTTAGTTATGGATATTTTGAAAAACAAATTAAAGAAATTATATGAATAAAGTCAAAATTCTGGCATGGGCTTAATTGGTACCGAAGTAAATTTTCAAGCCCATGTGTGTTCCAAACAAGCCCACCAGCACAATTATTAACACAATTATAAAACTTATTATTCTTGCATTTAATGTTTAGCTTGTAACAATGAACCACCACAAACTCTTTCATTGGTTTCAGTATTTACCATTTCATTTAATAGTCCCAAATTTAAATTAATTTTTGACAAATTAAAAATGTATTTGTTTTAAAATATTGTAAATTACGTTACAGTGCATCAACAATATCTTAAACATGAAACAGGCCTACACATAAACGAGTTACTGATCAGCCACTGTCATTTCTTTTAGCTTTCTTAAAGTAAAAACTACATAACACTTTGCAGTATGGGATGTGCTATGTAGCCTAGTTAATGATGTTAGGGAGATATACAATAACAAAGAACAACAAAGTCACTGAATTACAAACAAAAATCATACTTTCAGCAGTTTTCTATTTAAATACATTAGATGGGCTTAAATGGAACATACTGGGTTTAAATGGTTCTACACTTATTTCTGAGGAAATAAAGATGTATTCACACATCAAAAAAGATAAATATATTTTATAATGTTTGGAACATATTATGTTTCATTTCCCATTTTCCCTTTTATTTCCCATCTTCAAAATTATTGAAATTGTTCTCACACAAAGTTTACATATGCTGTCTGCTTTTTGGGTCATTGTACCATTTAAGCCCACCTTAAATAAAACATTTATGGAACAAATAATTAACTCGCCCAAACAATTTATTGTTATTTAATTGATATACTGATGCAAAATGCATCAGAAAAAATTTGTTCATGCACCTAATATTTTCTAATACTCCGGCAGTGTTGTACAGTGTTCACGACTACTGATTTGACCTTGTGATCAACTCGCTATTCCAACTAGCAAAACTTATTCTAAATTAACCCAAACAGATCAAATTTAACTAAGAACAACTTCATAATACAAAAAACATATTAAGTCACATAATATGGATGTCTAACCATGAACAAAATAATGGTTGAAAGTAGTTATAAGATGATTTTTTTCTGAGGGGTCCCAAAAACACCAAAGTTTTGTGGCGATTTAAAGTGCGAGCCCTTAAGACACCGTGAATATGGTTGGGCTCAACTCCATAATGACAAATGTGATTGAAACGTGACAAATACATGACCCTCTTTTTTTATAATTGAAGTCAAAGTTACAAGTGGGCTTAAATGGTGCCTGGGTTTAATAGGTACACTTATTTGTCGTAGGCACAACAATAAGGGGTCAATTTGACCTGTTTATTGATGATAGATTGGGTGTATGATGTCTGGCTTAAGCAAAAGTGGGTTAAATATTCTATATGTTCAACATTGGGTCAACTGAGAGGACAACTGACAGGACTGTGGTCCTTTGCCTTGCAAACAGCAATAAATGGTGACGTTACAACTTCCGTCATTGGAAGCCACAAGCAACTCATTTACAGACGTGTCTGCAGGAGCACACACACGCAACCCACAGTTAATGCAGCGCTTCAGCACTAAGAGTCTGCCCGTCACTGCACTTAGGAGCTTAGCAAAACATCAACCTTTCCTTTCTTGTTTGTCCTGCAGATCACCAATGTAATGGTGCCCTTCATGTTTAAATATGCGGTGGACAGCCTGAACCAGATGTCGGGACAAATGTTGAACCTGAGCGATGCCCCAAACACTGTGGCAACCATGGCAATGGCTGTTTTGCTTGGCTGTAAGTCTTGTCTGCCCCGTCTTTGCAGGTGTTGATTTCATTTTGGGAGCATGCTGCATTATGTTGTGTTTGCTGAACTTTCCCAAAACGTTTTGTCAATATTGCTATTTTGATTATTGTAATTTGATTTGTACATGCATCTGCTCTCAAAAGTGCTAATGCAGTTTACATTTTTACAGTTTAACTGTTTTATGTGTTCTTCGTATTAATACCAGGCTCCTGGGTAAAATGTAACCCAGGAGTATTAGGAATATTACTTTACAGTTGCACTTTGTTTACAGTTTTGCATCAGTGCAAAAACCTTTGGTTTGGAATTAAATACATGGCACACATTACTTTTGCTGGATATTTGGACAACCAAAGCATCTCAGCTGATAGAAAAAGTATAAAGTGTGGCTGTTTTTAATGTAATAAATCCTCACTTACCTTTTAAGTGGAGTTAAAATGGTATTAAATGTTACAGTGGGTTTTTAATACAGTGGCATTGAGTTGTTGCAAAATAGAGCAGACTCCCCAGTACCTGAACATTATCTTCTGAAATGAGGTGGCCTGTATTATGTTAAGCTACCAACAGTAACTAGGCTGTTGCTAAGAAGAGTGAAGAGTATTTAAAGTTGATTTAGGTGTGATGGTGCTCATCAGTAAGAAAGAGGAAGTTGCTCTTGCCAGTGTGTTTCTGCAAACAGCATGTGCTGAAACATGGGTGTGTGAATCTTCCCTAAAATGTCGCTTGTTCAGTTCACTGTAGGAAACATTGTCTTGACTTCACTTTCAGCTTTTCCATTGCGAGGTCAGTGTGAGCCCTAGCCTGTAACAAGTCGGACCGGGCAAGTAGCCTCTGATCTCTAGCTGCAAGGCCAAAACCAAAGATGCGTTACCAATGTTGGGCCAGTTGCACAAGCTTATGTTGGCTGTCTTTTCATGACTTGAGATTTAGATTTGTCATTTTCATCTATGGTATTTTTTTCTTGAATGTTTAAATAACTGATGTTTTTTTTGTTTGCTTATTTGAGATTGCTTGAGATAATGTGTTCTTTTGAAGAAGTCACAAGATGTGTTTTTCAGACGGCGTGTCTCGAGCCGGAGCAGCGCTTTTCAACGAGCTGAGGAATGCTGTCTTTGGAAAGGTGGCTCAGAGCTCCATTAGAAGAATCGCTAAGAACGTCTTTCTTCATCTTCATAACTTGGATCTGGGCTTCCACCTGAGCAGACAGACGGGAGCACTGTCCAAGGCCATTGACCGCGGCACACGAGGGATCAGCTTCGTGCTTAGTGCTCTGGTCTTTAACCTGGGCCCCACTGTTTTTGAGATGCTGCTGGTCAGTGGGATTTTGGTAAGTCTGGATCCATTTTTTTTTGTGTTTATGTGTTATAACTCCATTACTAGTGCTGCAGTCCTTTCAGGTTAAGGTTTCAGATCTGAGTTCGTATTAAAAAGCAGACTTCAAGGGGAACATTAAAAAATTATTTTAATATAGTCAAATACAGACTTAATGGTCAACATGTCTTTATTTACAGTGTGTGGTTCTATACTGCATGAATTGTATTTGCTGTTTTGTGATGTTCTACATAAACATAAGCATTATATAATGCCACAACATTTAATCTACATAATGTTCTACATAATTGTTGATGCTTCAAAGAAGTTGCTATTAATGTGATGTTCTTGGATATAACCTTTCATTTGGGTCCAGAATAAACACTTATCAAATAAGGCTACTGGCCGTTTGTCTGGGAACTGTTCTAGAAATAGCAATATAATATATGGTTTGTATTAAAATGTAAGTGGTAAACATGTTAATGGACGATATGTGTAGTGCTGAGGATGGTGTGTAATTCTTAGTAAATTGTAGCACTTTGCTTGTTTTTGTGCAGTATTACAAATGTGGGGGTCAGTTTGCTATGGTCACTTTGGGAACCCTCTCAGCATACACTGCATTCACCATTGCTGTTACACAATGGAGGTACAGTATTAAATATAAATATATAATTATATGCAATTTTCTATTCATCAAGTTAAAAAAAGCACTATGTTGACAGCAGCTCTTTACTAATCATCCACTATGTCTTTAATAAGGACGCAGTTCAGGATAGAGATGAATAAAGCAGATAATGAAGCAGGAAATGCTGCAATCGACTCTCTCCTCAATTATGAAACTGTTAAGGTGAGTTACCAGTAAACTACACCAGCTTTGCCACATGTGATTCTTGTGTTAAAACAGGGCACTGAATCAGTTTTGAAACTGTTGTTGCTCTCTTCTGCTTGGCTAACTGACCATTGGATTCATCCGGTGGGAGTTAAATGAAAAAGTTGTTCACATTTAGAGGTGAAAGATAAAGTGATATTGTGCTGGTAATGCAGGAACTGTGATAACATCAGCTTTACACTCATACGAACAAAAACAAGATTGACAGAGTGGTTTGTCTGTAGACACAGTCCAATATCAGAATGTGCGTCAGTTTCCTCTCACTCACCCCCTCCTCACGAAAATGAAACGTCACAGAAAACATATTTTGCATAGACCCGCCCCCCCAACCGCCCCCGCTAATGTTATCGCTGCAGTGACGTTGTGAAGTTTAAGACAAAATGGCGGCTCGCGTTCACAGGTGAGCTGCTCTCCCGGCTGTACAAGCGGCGTTCAAACCTTCATCACCTCCCCGACAAAAGAAACGGTTATGCGGTTTATTTTAACCGGATCCACGACATTTAGCCGCGGATTATGACTTTGCTCCGCTGGTTTTACATCAGACAGTTTTACAAACCTGCCGCGTCTCTCAGCGT
>JBAJNP010012383.1:0-13480 GCA_036877545.1 Yasuhikotakia modesta | reverse complement strand
TACAATAGAAGCCATACAATCAAATGTTTCAATTTGAGGTATGCCCATGAAAATTCAAACACCTCACACCTGGTTCATCATTCCTCTCCAGTGATGGCATATTTAGGAAACTGCTGTTTTAAAACATTATTTTACAATAAAACTACTTATTTTCTTGGACGCCCTAATGGATTTATTTATGCAGTTGTTGTGTAATTACAAAAATATTTGTCCTTCAATCCGAGCCAAAGGCATATGTACAATTTTTCTCCCTAATTTGTAATGAACAGCAGTGTGTGGTTAAAACGCCACATTCTTACTGCAGAGAAAACAGCTCTCCATCCACATCATCAATTAACCAATCGATCAGTTACATAAACAAAAGGTCACAGTAAAGGTTTCAGAATAGGATCTCTGTTTTAAAGGTGGAACTAAACATGTATTATAAAAAAAATCCCCTATTTCTTTCCCGCGTCTGCACATAAGTGACACATATTCTTCTCTGTGTGGGGGATGTGAAGAGGAAGGGAGTGGGACTTTCTTAAACCTTTCTCTCTTCCCTTCTGGGTCACTTGGGATTCTTGGCAGAGCAGATAACATCATTCATGTTTCTCCATGATTCACAAAGACCTACAATGGTTCATTTTTATGGCAATCTCACAAATGAATTACTGAGAGCTTGTCATGTATGTGGTATGTGGCATTCATTCACTTTAAGATGCATTTTAAAGGACCAGATTCATTTATGGGCCAGTCCAACTTAAACAAGCTTTGCACAGCATTATACTGTAAACTGTGCTAGTTTAGTGTTGGCAAATAAAGAGGAAGAATATACTTTTAATAACCATGTGTGTCTTAAAAAATATTACATTATCATGAAACTAAATTATGGCACAGAAGCTTTACCAAAAATTACAGGCTGAACACTAGGGTGTAGGTGGGAGTGAATGTAACAATCAAAATGTATCATATGATACCTTTAAAGCAATAATGACTGTCTGATAGTTTAGCATGAAGGAAAAGGATAATTAATTGTCAAGGGATCTGTTGAGGATCTCACACTCCGTCAAAGGAAGTAATGATGTCAAGTGCTAGTTTTTCAGCTCTTTGTCATGTCCTGCATTGTTCTCTGTGCTTCCATTAACGTCAGGCTCTGGGACTGGACTGGACATAAACAACACAGAAAAGCTTTTGGGGGGAAAAGCCTGGGCCTGAACTCACATCCTGCTTTTGTTGGGACACATTTTGGAATGTTGATGATTGTGTAAATATTTTTTAAATTTCCTATGAATCTGTTGAAAACGTGCACATCTGCAGCTTTGCAGGCAGAGATAGAAAGATGAGTCAACAAATAAACAATAGGAATTAGCGCTTTCCCACCCATAATTTAGACCTTAATTGATGCTTTTTCACTGCTGAGCCAGTGCAGCCAGAACTATCAACCTATCAGCCTGGGCCAAAAAACATGGACTTTGATCCCAAGATCACAGCGCATTTCTATAACCAGGCTGAAAGTTGCAATGTTGTTAACTTCATCCTAGTTTGAGGATAATTAGTGCATCACGTTTTTTATATGCACAGTGACATTCAAAAATCTTGAATAGACCTGAAGGTCCACAATAGGTCATGGATATAATATATAATAATAATGAATCATATTAATAA
This sequence comes from Yasuhikotakia modesta, assembly GCA_036877545.1. Classification (NCBI taxonomy): domain Eukaryota; kingdom Metazoa; phylum Chordata; class Actinopteri; order Cypriniformes; family Botiidae; genus Yasuhikotakia; species Yasuhikotakia modesta. The sequence goes on along the minus strand of JBAJNP010012383.1, from coordinate 11,836 downwards.
TAGTATTGACTGTGTTAGTAGTTTCCATTGAGGCAAACAAGTAAATTAGAAAAGAATGCAAAATAGAAGTTTGGTGGTCTTGTGACTTTTGCATCCTGCTGTCTTGGACATCTGGTACAGAGAGATTATCTAACAGTTTGAGTCTCAGTGGAAAAAATGTTAATAAAATATTAAAACTCTCTAAAGTATCTGGTCTTTTGGAATGTAGTATTATTTGATGAAGCACCAGTGAACCAGTAAGCAAATAGTATTTTGCAATCATTCTAATAGCGTTTTAACCATCTTTTAAAGGCCCATTAAGAATTCCACTGTACTGGTAAAAATATTTTCAGTGTTAAATAATGCCTGCTTACATAATCTGTGTGAGTCAGACTCATTGCCATTAAGCTGGTGGTTCATCTGTATAATGGCAAGCTGAGAATGATCATTCTCAGTTACAAAAAGAAAGGATTTGCTTTACTGTGAACTCATTAGCACTTAAAATGAGGTATTGGTTTTTAAACAATAGGATGTTGTTCACACAGTTCTTGTTTACTCATCTAACAACTTGGTTAACCTCCTATAGTAAACATAAACATCTTCAGTAATCTCCTTATTTAGCACCTACCCTATTGGTTATAAAGGGGTGGGGTGTTTTCCCCAAGAGAACAATGTTAGGGTCCGGTGTATATACATTTAATGCCTCCATTATTGTTTTGTATATAGGAAAATAAACTGATGATCAACAAATATAAGGCCATCTAACAGCTCATAAGAATACAACACTTGTTACGACACTTGATAATGTTACATTTACATTATTCATTTGGAACATGTTTTTATGCTTTCATGTTGCACACTACACTAAATGTACAGTTTAGCAGTAATTATTTGTTGAACCACTTAATGCCACAATTGACCAATCAGAATTAAGAACCGTTTATTAAAAAACGATCATCACCAATAATGATCTTTTTTCTTTATAATCTTTTGTATCAGGCCAATCAATCCAACCCACTAGGTTCTGGACTGGGCTATCTGGAGAACATCTGCCAGCTAATAGAGAAGATCGGGCAGCTACAGGAACACAACCTACGACTACAGAAACAGATCTGTGGCCTGCAGAAAGAAGGCAGAGTGATCAAGACTAAAGAGGTATGATCAGTCAACTACCGTTATTACACTGAAGACCATCCCACACTTGACCCAGGTCAGAACTTAAGCCATACTTCTCACACTAAAGACGTCTGGTGAAATTCTAAGTGCTGTTCTACTGCTGTCGGCCTGGGCCAGAGAAATGACAAGCATTGTTTTGTTGTGGGTTAAACCTCACATTGATATCTTCGGCAAAGGGTTATTATGCCTCTCTGTAAATCCAAGCTTTCGGCAGGTTACTAGGATGGTTAGTTAGGTTAGATAAAATCACATTTAATCAACAGAACTGCTGGGTTCAGTTCTTTTTGACCCATAAACAGATGGTGTGTAGTGGTTTCAAAGGACCTGATGTCCCCTCACATGGAGTTAATTTGTTTGTATTTTTCTCATGTTGACATTACCCGGGACAAAAGTCTTTTCCTGTGTTTTTGTTTGATCACTGGAGAAACTCTCTCAGGCATGAAATATGTTTTGGATGATTAAAGGGTGGTTGGAAGCATATTAGTGTTGATACGCACCAAAGAACAATAAATACAATATTTTTTAAAACAAGAATGGTAAACTAAAAGGCTTAGTTCATAATAAAATTATTTACTGAAGCATTCCAAAATACCAGCGAACTTCAAAGAGGACAATTTTCCAAAATACAACATCTACTAATATAAATCATTATAATCACATAGATATCTACTTAATCATAGGATGGTCAAATCACAGTAAGTCAAATTCTTGAGTATCTTACAGCTTGCTTGTGTCAGTAGATTGTAGAGGGCCTCCTGACTGCTGCATTCTGAATAAGATCAGTTGTGTTCATGGTTCTTCAGAGAGTTCTAAACTGGTTCTGTCACCATAGGCCCTGGGGCTGGAAAAGCCTTCCACCGTCACAGTGAGTGAGCTCAGTGGGGGCCGTCAAAGTCATCAAAGAAACCAAGAGAGAAAAAAGGCATTTGATGAAACTCAGAGCACAAACACTTTAATGAAAACTAAAAGTGTTTCTATTCTCTATTTTGTTTTAGTACTGAAAAACGATGCAAAGACAAATAGTGGATAAGCATTTTTCTGTTGTGCTGTTCTTGTTGGTTGCACACAACAGCAAACATACAGTAACCTGTGTAGTTATGAATGGCTCTTTTAAATGAATGTGTGTCACAATGTGTCACAATGAACAACTCTCCTATCACTCCCATCCCTACCTTGTTTACACATTTTTAAAGAATCATTACTTTGACTAAACATTCTTTTTTGGTACCTCCTGACATATTGTTGAATCTTGTTATCCCACAGACTTAAAACACTATATAGACAAGTGCAGTCTGTGGACCACGTGGATTTTCAGTTTCTCTTGGCTGTGTGTGTTTTTGGAGAGAAAGCAACAGGCAACAACATGCTGTTTCCCACATCAATAATCAGGGGAACTCCGCGGATGAAAGTGCCCCAATCTCCACCATAACAAAGCAAAACTGTCTCACAGGTCACCTCCCAGTCTGCTTCACCACCCCCTCTAAGCCCTCACATCATGCTTTCATTTGTATTCCTAAAAGCATTTAGAAGTCACACAATGTGCAATTACCTCCACTGTAGTGTTTCCAGTCTGTCTTCTTAGTTCTTCACCTTAATCTTTTCAGTCATCTGCACTGACTGACCAAATGAACAGAAATAAACAGGATGAAGCATCTGTTGCTTTGGTTTACGGGACATTAAACACAAATTCGTTCTTTTATCTGCTTGTTTTTGAAATCTTATGGAAGGCACACCAATAGCAATGTGTTAATGTTTGTTCAGCGTGCCCATACAGGCAGCATTTTATGACATAGGTGCTATCCTTCACAAAGAAGGCAATCCTATAAATCTTTGTTACAATCCCAAAACAAAAATCCAATAATAGATCAAGTGAAGGAAAGGTTGATAATGAATGTAAATAAATACTAAAAGAAAAGATAATTAAAAGATTATTAGTTAGAGTATTGCTGTGCTAATGCCTAACTGTACTGAAATCAATGTTTTGTATGTTGCAGAGAATACTGGCTATGTAAATATCCCAAATTGGTCACTTCTGAGGTTCAATTTTTTCCAAGTTTCTGGCCGTGTGACAGATAAACAAACCAGTGCAATAGGTTTTTGAATCAGTGGTGAAATGAATAAAAGTGTTAAAGCTGAAATATCAACAAGAACCTATCAAATCCTCAGCAACAGACATTAGCCATGACATCATCACCTCATCAATCAAACAGTGTTTACAATGCAAATACAAATGTAATGCAACAAAGAAGATAATCTTGGATAAACAGAGATTTAGGAAACACCTTATCACTCTGACTGGCACTAACATCCTGTAAATTTGAGGGGCTGACTAATCCTTGAAAAAGAAAATAAGGTCTTATCTAGTATTTGTAATATATAGAACCCAAAATGCTAACTCATATTTACACTGTAAATCTGGCTGGCAGGCAAATCTAAAGCAAGAAGAATAATTGGTGGAAATGACACTAGCGGATTTCAGCGTGAGTTGTTTCATGTGATGATATGACATGCATTAGCTGCTTAAAATAGTGACCCAGATAAAGTTTTCCCATAGGAAAAGAAATTCATGGTCAATCTGGTTTGTTTTCATCATACCAGCTCTTAAAACGAAAGTTATCTAAATCCCAGCTGAGTGAATTGTAAACAATCATCATTAAAACAAGATCTTAAGGTCTCTATATCTTACAGTGGATTAAGCACTATCTCACATAAGGGGTTCAAACACATCTCACATCAACATCTCACATAAATATTTATAAAATAACAGCACAACCCAAAATATTAGTACAGCCACTTAAATTCTATTAGAAATTGCTTTGCTTTCTTTATGCCGTCAATACATGTTTGAGGGATTTTGAATTTACAAAAATCTGAAACAGATGTCCATTCTGCAGGCCAAGTATGTGCTGTTAGAGGGCTTGCCTGACTCATGGGTGTGAATATCAACACATTCAGACTACATAAAGTGAAACTACTTTAGCATTAAAATCCCAATTGGCCACACTTTGTTTTAAAACTGTAATACATAAAGCTTTGCTTGTTTTAACGTTGTATTTATGCTGAAATGGATTAATGTATATTTGTAATGTATAATGTATATTTAATTGTTAATAATTAATATGTTTTATGAGACCATTTCCCCATTCTCAACTTAATTTTATCTTTGTTTTAGGATTTTTTCTTGCAGCACTGTAGCTGTGGAGCAGCCAGTCTGGCTTTCCAGGAGCTAAAGAGACACTTTCGCAATGATCACCACAGTCTGACGGCTTTAAGCAGCACTCTGTCCGACCTCACCACAATCCCAGAGGTCACGCGCATTCCCCTCAGGGCAGCTGCCAGAGGTCAGTGTGAGAGGTCGAACACACCTGGAGATGAGCCTTTGTTTACACTGCTGAACCTCTCACTGAATTAAGAAAAGCTATTGAGCTACATACAAGCTCTGTAATCCTAGGACTTTTGATGAAGAATTTAATTTTGAAAACATTAAATTTGAAAAGTTTGTCAAGATGACCTCTTAACCTTGCCAAAAGAACATCTGAAGCTTGCCAGAAAGTTTTCCTTCCATCTTATGTTTCATCAGCTGGGTGGGTGACAAAACATTTGTCTGTGGGGAAATTATTACTTCAGCAATAGGTGGAATTTGTGGTATTCCACATAACAAAAGGGTCGTATCTCAGGGATTGAGAAGGAAACTGGAGCTAATGTATGTTTCACTGCACATACACACTGCACCCTTCAGTGCAGAGTTTAGGGTAAAGTCAAGCTTTTAATGTTACCTGAGAACTATATGTGTTTAATAAATTTTGCTTCTTTTGACCTGCGTAGATGGTGAGATGGCTTATCAACCAACCTCTCTACTCTGGAGGCGGGGCTTAAATAGGCGGAGCTACACCGAGGGAGAGGCCAAGTACCTGAGTGACAGTGCTGAGGTTCTTTCTGCACCCCACAGACGGGTGAGTCTGTTAAACTTTAATTGACTTTCACTCTCTAAACCAATTTGACAATCACACATCATTTAAGACATCAACAGTGGAGTGGAATTATAACAAATATTGACCACTTTAATGCTCAGAATAAGCATTCTGCCTCAAACCCTAATTCAAACATGACCTATTATTTTATAATTGTTTGTCTGCAGTTAAGTGAGAACTACACTTGGGGACGTGTGAAGGAACTGGTAAAGAGGACCAAGCTGAGGAACCAGAGCAGGCTGGGCCTGTCTTCAGGATCTCTGAAGAGATCATGTCCACAGCTTTACCGGTACTGCATCCATCACTATGTGTTTAAATAATCCAGAAGCTTCAAAACCATTTAAAGCAGTCAGATCTAATCTATTTATTACTTATAACCTATCAGATCTAATAATTAAAAAGTTTCAAAAGTATTCAATACAATAGTTCTCCCTCTAAATGAATGAATATTTAATGATTATTTGTAAAACTCAATCAAGTATTTCACATGTTCATTGATAAAGGACATCAGAACAGACAGTAATTCACACTACTGCACACTGCTATACAGTTCTGTTGTTCCCATGGGATCGCTACAACAACTAGGAAATTACAAAGGAGGTCCTTATGGCTAACTAATGGCTCAAGTCCTTTGATGTTATGACTCAGTATGTTTCCATGTTACATAGATAAAGGTTTCATCCCATGTGCGCACTAGAAACTGTAAACAGCTTGGCTTCCTAATCTCACGAGCACACTGCCTCCTCTTAATTATCTTGGCCCTGGGCTGATGTGGCAGTTGGTGACTAGCACCATGTATGAATGAACAGAGTGGAACAGTGATTAGATGCTGGATCACATTCACAGAACTTCCACTATGATTTAATGGGCAACACAACACAATAATCAAAGCCCAAATAATTTTGACACATTCTTTCTGACTGTTTTGAAGAAGCATAAATATGTTGAGTTAATGGTTACACAAATGCTAAAATGTAATAAGAATAAGAAAAAAAACATATATTTGGTAATTAAAATATTTTGTATTAATGCATTTTCTGGGAACTTGAAATGGGACATATGGAACAGGTTCCTTTTTAGGTAGCAAATAAACTTTCACAAAACAGAATATAAATAGCTAATTCTACTGCCAGTGAATGGTATTAGGCTTGAAGACGAAAAACTGAAGTGATAAACAGCGACACTTTGGGGTTTGAGGAATCTAGTGGGAATAACACTGAGCTCACATGTTGGCATGGACACAGAATTAATAGTTACGAGGCTGCAGTGTCAGGCTGGAGGTATGCTGGTGGGAGTTGAGGAATTCTCCATGTATTTCACTCATTAGATGTGATATGGGAGCTGTGCTGAATGTACTCTCCTTAAAGAAGAGATGCATTCTGAGGGATAGATCCATATGGACCCATAGTTCATACAATACAATGATTGTGAATATCATTCACATATCCCACATATTGTGGGAGACAGACATATGTTTACACTGTGTTTTCTCAGGATGTTGGACAAATGTAATGCTATTTAAAAATGAGGTCAAACATTCAATTCCATTAGTTCCTACTAAATTGTAACCCAGTAGTTCAAACTAAATCTAACTAAATAGTGTTCTTAGAGCTCAGCTGGTAAAGCATTGTGCTAAGAGGGCAAAGGGGGTTCAATTGCCAGCAAGCACATTGATTAAATGTGTTCCTTAAATACATTGTAAGTCACTTTGCATAAAAGCATCTGCCAAATGAATAAATGTAAATTAGTGGGGTATTTACTTTAGTGGTATCTAGAAATGGTTAGGTAATATTTAAGAATCATTTTTGAATTTATGAAAGTGTGTCAATATTTATCATGATATGAAAAGTATGCTTGAAATCCAAATGCTTCAACATTGAAAGTTCAGATAAATCAAAATGTATTACTGTTTAAAGCACTAATATATTTTCTGTCCAATTCACAGCCCAGATATGATGTCATCAGAGCGACCCCACAAAAACAGGAACTCTATGATCGCCCTGGGCCATCAGAAAGTGGACTATTTCTGGCCCCAATAGTATTAATCAGGTATGCTGAGAAAATGTTCTACCAATTGCTAATGAAAGAACATTGCAAACAATAAATGTTACATTTAAACAACTGGATGATATCTGATGGGTAGAACATGCCAATGACAATGCCAAGGTCATGGGTTTGATATCCAAAGAATACATACCAACAAAATGTACACTTGAAATCCACTGTAAATTATTTGTATAAGCACCTGCAGTAAACAAACAAATTGTAAGCAAACATTTTAGGCCGCCCGTGGCGCTAGTAGAATTAAATCAGAGACCTCAAAGTAGGTCACAGCACTACTCAGATCCTCCATTAACAGCATGCCAGATTTCATAACTTCTACCATTGATTTTCATGGGCAGAAGAAGAAGAGGACGGAGTGTAAAAGTGAACCCTGCAGTGTTTAGCTGCTTATGATGTCCAGTGTGTAGAGGACGGGTTCTGTGCAGTATCTGTCTCAGGCCAATTGTTGTTACAGCACTGTTTAAACAGTAGAGCTCTATCTCACTGCTGTGTTATTTCAGAACAGCTGATATCATCCTCACCGTGAATGAACAACATGTTAACTTAGCTTTTGTTTTCTCGTCAGACATTGAGCAGATGACCTGCTATGAAGCCGCTTTTTCATAAATGGACAATGTGATACTCTTTGCAGTCCAGCCTGAGAATACGAAGTGGATGAGAAATGCATGAGAAAATGAATGGAATTTCAGTAATAGTGAAAAAAGTTGGTGTTACTGAAAGAGATGTTTGTATGTTGATGGAAGTGTTAAGTTGACCTGTTGATATTTTGCTTGTTTATGTGATAAGGCATTTGTAATGTTTTAATGTAACTCAATCAGTGGTTAACTCATAAGCACTGAAGACCGCACAAACACGCATTTCAAAATGATGGTATAGCTTAATAATAATGTATAGTCTAATAATACAGTGTGGAACAATTAAACAGATATTGTCTTATTTGTAAAATATCTGTGATGAACCTAAATGATAACAAATGTTGAAGATGCATGCTACACCTATCACATAGATATTTCTTGCAGAATATGCAACTTTTGTCTGCTATTATAAGAATTGCCCTGTGTATGTATGTATATATATATATATATATATATATATATATATACACAAAAGTGTATGTATATATACATTTACAGAATTTTGTAAAAATATGATAAGTACACTAAGTACAGATATGTGAATCCACAAGGCATGAAACATATGTATGGACTTATGAATGTTTTGTGACCTTTCCTCTCTCTGAAAGTTTAACAATGTGTATGAACTTATTAACTATGAATTTTCATACCCAAATAAAAAAGACAAAGACAAAATTGCTGTCCTAATTAAACATATTTAGGACAGTGTGCAGAGATTGGAGCAAACAAAGCGTGACTAAATAGCTTGGTTTAAAGAGCCATGTCATAAGGAAACAGATCTAATTTTTTCATATAAAAGTACCATTTTCAGTAATAAAACATACTGAAACATACTTCCACCCATTTATTTTAAAGAGCTGTAAAACAGGTTTGTTTAAAATTCTGTAACGTGACCCCCACCTTTTTAAATTTAAATGTGTGAATTGTAAAGTATACCCTCAGGGAGAAAAATTAAATAATATACAAATATATGACATGAGCCCATTCAATCTGAGTAGGTATAGTTGATCCACAGTGAAACAGTCAGGAAAAATTAGTATCAGAACATAAGCAGTGACATTATATTTGTTATTGTAGTACTGTCTTTATTCACAGATGAGTGAGGTACTAAACTCCTGATGTCTAGATATTATCTGTTAATAAAACTGTTTTAGAGCCAATTGCGATCTTTCATGTGAAAAAGGCATTGTTAAGACACATGATTGGCAAAGGAATTTATGTGGCTTATGACATATAGTACTGTCTTTTCATGCTTGATATTTTGTTTCATGCAGTATTTAATCTTCCGTGTTGAAACAGTGTGTAAAAATGTGTGAGTGCTAATGAATGGCAGATTGTTTTGTGGCTGTCTGCTTAAGGACAGAAGACAAAGGATTTGTACTTATCTTTTGTATTGTAGCGTACCAAATCAACAAAATAATTCAATATGCATATTGCATTGTTATTCAAAGTTATTTTTAATAAATAAAGTTTGATATTTCTAAATAACACCAACTGGTTAAATGTGAATTTTATTAATGGAATATGGACTCAAACAACAAGCCTTGATTCATACACACATTTTTTTTATCACGTTTACTAACGATCTCACGGTCTGAAAATATAGAATATTTACACTGTATGATTTGAGTCTGAGCTGAAAGGAACAGCTAGTCAGACTGAAGAGTGTTACCAGCTGTAACAAAACAAGATAATATTTATGACAAGATAAAAGGCAACAAATAACAGTGCACACTGATTAAAAAGTACTGTAGCCTTTTTAGTTTAGCAAATGGTTATGTAGTAATAGACTTATAGTTAATTTTTTGACAGACTTTTAAAAAGTAAGGTGAGAATTCAGGTCGTCACATCATTGAGAGTTGATAGAATGACAACAAATATAAACACCCTGGCCACGCACATCTATACAGTACAACACTTAGTATTACTAATGGAAAAGTTCAAGAAGTTGCTACACAAACAACTGGCTTGAATATGATTATTTTTAAACGTGATTATTTGTTTCCACGGTAGGCTATGCAGTGTGCAGTACATCATGTTGACCCAGCTGTTTACACTTGATATTACCGCCTCCATCTGGTAAGTAATGGTAAAGCAGTTCCTTGGCCATTTATTGTTCAATAACCCAAATTCCAAGTGAATTAATGGAAACATTTCCATTAGGTTTCCTCCCATTTTAAACAAATTGCCCAGCATTTTGAATGCATTGTTGAGTGTATTATTAGATCACACCTTTTGTTCACTTCTCTGCTGATTTTAAACAAAATGTAGGACAATCACTGCTGTGGGGCCAGTTATAACACATTTTAATGAGTGCTCCTTAATATAATAATAATCGCTATTGTATATGAGGGAAATACAAACCATATTTTTATAGCCTAAGAGGTCCGGTGGGGTATAAAGGGGCGGTTTCAGGGTGCATTCCAGCAACTTCAACACAATAGAGTCATGTGTTGAAGTTATAAAATGAAGAAAAATATGAAGAAAATATGTTATAAAACACACCCACTGCAGCTACAGATACCACAGGCACAGTGCAGAGGTGAGATACAGTGGAATGTGTGCTGATCTTTGATTTATGGGAAAACAGGCGCTCCAATGAAGCAAAACCTGGGAACTTTTTTGTTTTTTTCTTTACTGAAGACATGCAAAAGTAGGTCAGAGCAGGTGAGTGTGTCTTTAGCATTCTGAAAAACACACAGTCGGGTTCAGAATGAATTCTATTGCAAACATGCAACTAATATTGCTGCATGGGTCTATTTGCCAACAAAATTATGTGTATTTTGAGCAGTTTTGTTATTTGTAGCTATTTGCATAAATACCTAAAACAATTAAAATAATTACACTGTTGCTAAATTGTAAAGGCACAATAACATTCTGGTAAATACAGAGCACCTAATTCTAGGTTTAGCTTATAAGAACTGTATTTTTAAACAAGTGTGAGTACAACACAATACAGTAAATGTCTCCTTTAAAAAAAGTGAAAACACTGTATTGTAGTAATCAGTTAATTACCATTAAAATGAGATGAATACAAATATCCCAATGCAAAAAAATTACTGGCTTCAGAACAAAACTATTTTTTTTTGTTTTGTGAGGATCATTTCCTCCTGTGACAATAGCTCATCCCTGTCTTTTGGCATTTTCTCAGTGATGGCTGGCCAGCTAAATGATTCTTCACAAGTGTCATGTGCTTCTTCTTCAGGCCTTCATTGTCCTGAAACACAAACATGGCAGAGCTCCAGCTTGTATTTAAAAAGTATTATGTGCATTTCTTTCTGATTTTTCTTTAACGCTGATTATTAATGACATAGATTAGCTAAAAATTTTAATCCAAGTATATTTGGAAGAAGCTCATAAAAATTCAATTACAGTACAATGACATTTAGGCATTTAGCAGTACTAACTTAACTTGTACTAATTATAGAACAAGTTATTCTCAGAAACATTTATGCAGCTTGTGGCTTTGTTGTGATTGCACATTTTAACCAGTAGAGGTTTCACATGTGTAACTTGTCACTGAATACAGACAAAATGTGCAAAAAAAATATTATAGACATGTTTTACCCCAATGTTTATTGCATTTAAAACAATGCTTTTTAACAAAAATGTTTTTTAAACAAAAATACCAGAATGACGCTACCGGTAAAACACTAAGCTGCCATTCACACAAGCAAAAGCATTTTGTATTTTTACTGATAAGATACAATGTTCTCATCAGTACCAAAATACCAGTTAGCTGTTTGACTTTATTACTGGGCAAGGGAATTTGCCCACATCACAAGCAAATTAATATATGAGTCACATGACAGGAAAAACATGTTTTTGTTGTATATATGCATACAACATAAACCATACAGAGCGTACTCTTAATAGTCAATAAATTCTGTTTGTTATTGCATCAGGGACACATGATTTTGGATGCAGGGAATTACTCATTAATCATAATGTACAGAAAGGCAACTACCTCTGACCCCCTATGAAAGGAATGGTGTAACCTGCCAAAGGGGT
>JBAJNP010012382.1:0-10974 GCA_036877545.1 Yasuhikotakia modesta | reverse complement strand
TAGACAGTGATGTCATGCTCACAGAGAGCCAATAGAAAGACAGTCGTGATCCTTTAGGTAGAAGGCAGATAAAGTCCATCACTTTCTCCTCTGACGCTCCACCTCACACACACACACACTCATGTGAGCGTGTGCGTTCTTGCATGTGCGCGCGTATGTGTGTGTGTGTGCGCGCGTGTGTGTGTGTTTTGGCCCTGGGCACTGGAGTGGTCTCTGCCTCTAACAGGCAGAATTTATCTCCATTACACTCTTGTTAAGGGTCTTTCATCAGGACAATTGAGCCACTGACACACACACACAGACTGATACACACACACTCTCTCTTAAAGGAGTAGTTCACATAAAATTAGAAATCGTGTCCTCATGTCACTGAACACAGCAGCGTTTCTCGTAGCGTTTTAATTTCTGATGTTAGGCGCTCCATCATTCGGTCTTTTTTTTACGTGTCAGTTTCGCAGAATGATGTTCGGTCAAGAGACAAACAAGAAGAAATTCTGTCTAACATCGCTGATGGAAATAATGATGTGATGCATCCTGACCTCTGTGTTTGTGTGTAAATGTCACATACATATATGTATATGTACATACATGCCTGTTTAGTGCAGCTTTGATTTTTCTTCACATGACATCAGAAGTTAAAGCAGTTCATGAGTCATGTGAGGGTTTTATCACACATGACAGATGATGGCTGTGACAGCGTTCAGAAGGTTTCTGCAGCACAGTCAGATGGGTTTGTGAGGAAATGAGGACAGATCGTGACCTGTGTTCTCCTCATTCTGTCCCTGATTTAACCTGGAGACACAAAACTCTTTCCTAAACCTCCTGATTCACACACCATACTGTCATCAGCCAGCTGTCTCTCTCTCTCTCTCTCTCTCTGCGTGGGCTGAAATGAGATTATTTGAATACTAAATGAAGTTGTGATGAAGCGCTCAAATTTTCCTCATTGGACTCGTGTCCTAAACTCAACTTTATAACTGAAATTCACTGTGTCGTCACGCTTTGTTTGGTTTCACTTTTGCCACAATATAATTCGTTCTCAGATCTTCTCAGTAACACAAGCGGCAGGAAAGCAGATGAGAGCCGACGGCTTCGGCTGATGTGGGGTGAAGACCTGTGAGGTGATGAGAACCTTGGAGACTCACCTTCAGATAGAGATCAGTGAGGATGACTGTGGTGATGAAGAGGAGGGAGAGCTGACCAGCGCATGTCGTCCCTCTCAGTCGCGGGGGTCCGTCAGGGCTGGAGAGCAGATGTCCGTCCGGAGAGAGGGTCTTCCATGCTGGAAGTTTGTCCGTGAGGGCAGACGTATCGTCAGTCGATCCTCCTGTGGTTGTTAAACATCCAGCGTGAGAGATTCCTCAGAGATCTGCCCCAAACGCTCTCGCGTACTCGTCTAACCGGCGCTCCCCGCAGCTCTCTCCCGCGCATGCACGCGCTCACGCACACACTGCTGCGAGCATGCGGCGCAGTCCGGCGCTCAGCGGTGGCATGTGCACAGACGAGACATCCATCCTGAATCAAGCACTGTGAGAACTGAGACCAGAGGAGAGAGAGAGAGAGAGAGAGAGAGAGAGAGAGAGAGGAGGCGGGGTGGACAGAAGCAAAGCTGAGAGAGAGAGAGAGAGAGAGAGAGAGAGAGAGAGAGAGTTGCCTGGAAAATCCAGTTTTCTGTCATACAGACACCTGCTGGTTTACAAACACAACAGCTGCTGTAAATAACACATTAAATCCAAACAAATAACTTCTAAAATTAATCTCTGACAAAAACCTAAAGTGATTTTTTTTGCACATATATTTTGCTAAACTCAAGATAGTGGGTTTGTATGTGTTCTGTTGCTGTGACACTTTTGATGTATTGGGAGTCTGTTTTAATGGATCCTAATGACAGTTTATATAAATATATTGTATTTGCAGTTAATGCCAACAGGCAGCAGTCTGACCTAAACCAACCCTGTGATTGTTGTTCATTATCTCCCTTGAGAAAAAGATTTTGTGTTGATTCAGCAACCATTGATTTCATTGTCCTGCCTGCCTCATCCTGTGTGTGTGTGTGTGTGTGTGTGTGTGTGTGTGTGTGTGTGTGTGTGTGTGTGTGTGTGTGTGTGACATTGGCATTTACATTTTAGCTTTAACAGTGACCCCTAGTTAGTTTGGCACAACTAGTAAATGCTAAACACAACAAATGCAGTCAAAACAAAAAGTGAAAAATTGGAAGAAGATAGTGTCATTTTCTCTGGTCCATTTGACATGCATCTGTTGACCTCAGAGCAGCGCGCTGATCTGAGAAACCTTTTAAACCTTTTTAACTCCAAACAACACGTAAGCAGAGGAGAAGCGCATACATCCAGGCGTAACCGCTGGACAGAAGTGGTCTCGTGCTGAGACAAGCTTTTATTTTAAGACTTGTTTCACAGCCTCTTATTGAGCGTTTGTGGAATTTTGTTGAATCAACAGTATTTAATCACTTCTGTTCATACTTTGCCTGCGTTCAAACGCACATTGTCTGTTTCCTGAGCTGATTGTTTTGTGTACCTTCAGGACTAGTCTATTAACCGCTCTGTGTTGTGTTGTGGTTTGACTGGGTAGTTAAAGCTAAGAGCCGGTGACCATGAGGAGGGAGGAGAGGAAATGTTATGCTAGTTAATGTTACTAACATTTCTTTAGACTGACCGGTGTTGAGAGGTGAGACATTAAAGAAGATCTTCTGCTTTAGACGGAGCGAGTGATTGTGAAGTTATGTCAGTTGGCAGGGCTTTGAGGAGTTTAAACAGAGCATTACTGAGGACACATGAAGACACTGATTTCTCTTGCTCTCCAGGACACCGGTGAGTTAAATCTCTCTCACACCAACACCAGCTCTCCTGAGCTTCAGAAAACACCGTCCTGCTGGTTTAATTATGAGTTTAAAACAATTTCCTTCTTCACGAGATGCTCTGACACCAAACATAATCTCTCTCGTTTCTCTCCGGGGCTGAAGGGAGTCTGAGCGTCTGTCTGTGTGTTAGGCTGCCGTTTAATGCCTGGTGCTGATTTGCTGAGGGCTGTGATTTGAAGTGCCAGTTCTGCTGTTGGGCACCTCAGAGATTTGATCTAATTACCTGAATCATCTCTAGAGATCATGTGACTGATCTGTCACGATGCTGATTGGCTTAATGAATTTGTGAATATATCCCTGCAGAAAATATTTGGGTTTTTGTTGAACGTCCATTAACAGAAAGATGCTGTTATCTCCCAGCAGGGGCTAGTTGGACCAGGCAGTTTAAACTGAGTGAGAAGTAACAGCAATGTGGTGTGTTTTTATGAAATTATTACTGTGTAAACTGATTTTAGGCATGAGTGTTTCTCAGAAATATCTGTGAAATATTGCGTTTGGATTGACAGAAATTCCAATCACACAAGACTGCGCGCATGTTTTGCGTATATTAGTCCTCTCCTGCCGGCTGTCGTGGTTTTTTACATTAGTGGTACGAGTGTGTTTGCATATAAATGCTTTCAGTCAGAGAAAGCTGCAGAGTTCATGTTGTTTGTTCATGTGACCGTAATGACCTGGACGTTCTGTGGTCACTCTGTGATAAAGGCATTTTGGATCTTCTGAACATGTGAAGGTTGTCTGAGGAACTTTAGGGATGGAGGAACTTTCTGAGGAACTGTGCCGTGTGTTGATTGGTGAAGGTTCAGTTCTGTGCGCTTGTGGTGAACGTTTCTCACATGAACAGCACTGCAGCGCTTTTAAACGCTCTGAACAATAACACTAGTGAAAACAAACAGTAATTGGTGACTTTGTGAAGTCTGGAACAGAAAATGTCTTGGCTGTTTGTCAGAGGGATCCCATCATTTGTTTTGTACCAACATGAAACATCAAGTTTAATGCGTTTAGGAAGAAGGTTTGAGTTTTTCTGTTGTTTATATTTATTATATCATTTATAGCTATCATTTATAGTCTTCCTGCTCTCATTACAGGTTTTTAAAACTAGAAACAGGAAAGGATTGTAAAGAGGTAAAGATTGAGGCGTGAGGTTGAGGGTGTGTTGTGAGGAAAGATTGAGGCGTGAGGTTGAGGGTGTGTTGTGAGGAAAGATTGAGGCATGAGGTTGAGGGTGTGTGTTTCCACTTTTCTGGGTGACCAAACTTTTGTTCATTCTCTCACTTAAATGATCCCAGAGGAGACGACGGCTGAACACATCGTCATAAACATGAGGCAGATCTCTAAAGACATCCACATATTTCCTGATAAAAGCCCTAAAAATGCCAAAAAACAACTTGTTCTGAATCTGGGGTTGAAATGTTTCCAGCAAGTAAACAAATTACAGTCCATTATAGCTGACAGTGTATTGAACTGTGTATTCTCTCTCTCTCTCTCTCTCTCTCTCTCTCTCTCTCTCTCTCTCTCTCTCTCTCTCTGTGTGTGTGTGTGTGTGTGTGTGTGTGTGTGTGTGTGTGTGTGTGTGTGTGTGTGTGTGTGTGTTTATAAACAGGCAGAACATCGTCTCACACACAATTCTTTGGAGTGATTTTGGCTGGAGTGTTTGTGTGGTTTCACCAGTGAACCGAACTCAAACCGTGAACTACTGACTGAGCTGAAATAGATGCAGACACCAAACAGCCATCAGAAAACACTGAACTTTGAGCTGTTACCTGTGTTCTACATGTTCTGTTGAGCATTTATAATGCATCTGTCAAAGCGCTGCAGCAAACAGATGTGATGTAGTTTTGCGTGATGATATTATCGCTCTCCCTGACTTTACCTTCTGCGTTTCTCCTGCTGTATTATAGACGTTGGATCTTCTCTCCACACAGATGTTCCTCACACAGATGTTTCTGTCACATGATTCCAGACCCAAGCTGCTTTCTCCTCTCTCTCTCTGTTTCTTTGGAGCTGGAGAGATGCTGTAGCTCCATGTGTAACTGACAGAGGCATTATTTAATGAGTGTGATTTAGCTGTAAGTGAACGAGCTTCAGCGCTGTAATGAAAGCGAGAGTTTAGATGTGAGGAACGATCTGGGTATGTTCCGCAGTTAAACCCGGTCACATCCGTACGGGAATAATGCCTCACTTATCCTGCTAAAATTACCCAGGTGGTTTTGTGTTTGCGGTGGTTATTTCTTTCATGCCCACATTTTGCCTTTTAGTGCATGTGTGTTAGCTTTGATGTTGCCTCTATGCTAATGTGCTCCTGTCAGTGTAAGGGTAATGTGAGACTTGTTCTCCGGGTTAATCCAGGGTTCAGATGTCTGGAGGTCTGCTCACCCTGTCCACACTGGCCCCGGATCCTCTGGGAGTCAAGGAATCTCTTCAATGCAATCTCATCCCTCCTCCTGGAATTATATTTGATCAGCCTCCTTATGAAAACAGTTTCCATAGCAACGGGCTGGGGAGCACAACACAGATGAAGGGGAGCGATGAACCTTAGAGGATGCTGCTTTGTCTCTCCCTCTCTCTCTTGTTTTTCATGCTGGCTGCAGGATTCTGCATAACAAGGAAGAAAGACAGATGTGTGTTATAAACTTTAAGGGATAGTTTTTTCCAAACCTATATAGACCTGTTTTGGAGCACAAAAGAAGATATTTAGATATGTCTCTGTGGTTTTGTGTCCATACAATGGGTAAATAAATGGAAGTATTTTCAGTTTGGGAGGAACTATCCATTTGAACAAACCCATCACTCGAACTTTATTATTTTATAATCATTATGTCTACATTTGAGTTTTGGCTGATGTTACATTAGCTCAGGTTCCATCAGGTACAACTTCTGGGCCTGAGAAACTGTATCAGACCAGAGTTTAGAGATGCGTGAATCCACTGACTGCCTGAGGAAGACAGGAATCCTTCATCAGAAATAATGACATGCTTACAAAGGCCAAAGAAAAGACAGTTATTATTATTCCTGCCTTCTCATGATCCCGCAGCAGGATGTACAGATATCTGTGTGTCACTCATTTTACACATGACCAAACGCTGGTTAAAAATAATTGGAAGTCTGTGTTGACTCACCGTTCGTTGGGTTCTGGCTGTGTGGAGAGGAAAGGTCTCCGGGTTCTGCTCTTTCTCCAGGGCTCGTTCTCCTGCCAGCGCTAGCTTCTGTTCCTCACCGTGATACGTCCATCACCCAAACGAGCAGAAGACCATGTCAGCTCTCCCTCCGCTTCTGAAGCGTGATGAGATCTGACCTGTCGTTTGTGTGGAGATCTTTGGTCTTCTCTGGATCCTCTGAAGTTTTCAGAACTCACCTGCTCACGCGTCTGGAGAGGAACATAATCATTGTAATTATAATGAGAGGTTCTCCATGGGGAAACCGAGCCGATGTTCTGCTCCAATTAAGAAAATGGTACCATTTGTATTTTAGTGTTAGTGGAATTCATCAGCGTCTGTCTGTATTTACTCACATGTTTCCTGCTGTTCATTTCCAGTGGAGGATATGTGTATTTGTTCAGGTTCTGTGTTTCTGAGGGCCAAATGCTCTCACTGACATAATGAGATATCATGACGTGACGTGTGTTATTGTGTGTGTGTGTGTGTGTGTGTGGTCAGCACACTTCCAAGCCATTATAGCCCCAGTGTTGTGTCATTATAAGGTCTGTTCAAACACACAGTCTGTGATAAACCCGCTCTGTAAATATAAATATTAGTCATGAAATCACATCATCTGAAGCAAAGCTCTGTTCACACCTGACGCTGTTTTCACACACCGTGAAAAACAAACCCACCAGCCCACAGTGTTTGTGTTGTTGAGAGAACATGTCACAGCGATGCTGGAAACAGAAACATGTGACAGAGTTTTCTCTTGTAGTTTGGGAGTAATTCTCTCTTCAGTATTAAGTCAGAGAGGTGAGGCAGCCATGAATATCCACATTTAGTGATTGTGTGAATTATCTAGGGCAGGTTATATTTAGCTGGTCACTGTCAGCCTCCCAATAATTCCTGTATTTATGCACATGAACTGAATGTCTTTTGGTTTGATTATGATTTTAGTGCAGGTTTTATTTGTGTCCAAACTAATCATGAAATTCTAGTAATGCACTTTCTACTCTTTTGAAGACTCAGACAAACACGTTTTTAGTAACATTTAGATTATTAGAAGAAAGGATAATTTCAGTTTTCTTTGATTATTTTCATGTTCTGTGTTTTATGGTGTCATTTTTATAAGCTGGAATATTTTAATTCTGTCATTATTTTAATGTTACACAAATGACATTTAAATTTCAAGTATGTTGTTTTTAGCACACAACTGTGACATTTTGTAATAAGCTGCCCTGATTCGCTGTTTTCTCACACTTGTGTGACGTGTTACACGGCTCTTGTGTTGTTGTGTTTTTCTTTGTTTTCATTCTCAGCAATTGGTTTCTGGTTAATTGCATGTAAGTCAATTCCAGTGTGTTGGAGTGTCATTAAATTCCCACTGTGACTCTGTAATCAGACTCACAGACTTCAACAGTGTGTGTGTGTGTGTGTGTGTGTGTGTGTGTGTGTGTGTGTGTGTGTGTGCGAGCGTGTGTGTGTGTGTCTTTAAAGTGTAACAGTCTTTATTTAGTTCTGTGGCACTTTAAAAGCTGGTCTTTGGTCTTGAGACATTAGCTGTCAGTTTATGAATGATGGGTGTCCTGGGCGTTCTACCTTTACTGATGCACGGTCTCTCTGTCTGTTTGCAGGGCAGTTTTGTGGCATGTATGACAGCCATTCTGAGACAGATGGACGACTATCATTACACACACCTCATCAGCACCTTCGGAAAGATGCGCTCCGATGTGGTGGTGAGTTAATGTCTAAAACAGACTGGTGTTTTAAACTATCAGACAGTGTCAGTAACACGCTGTCAGTAACACGGGCTGTCAGTAACTCTGTATGACTGCTTCCAAGGAACACAAAAGAAGATATTTTGAAGAACTTTGGTGACCAAACAACCGTGACACCCATTGACTTTTATTATACAGACACAAAGCTACTGACACTTTTGTCAAAATACCTTCTTCTGTGTTCCTCAGAAGCAGAAAGTCATACAGGTTTAAAATGACGTGAGGGTCACCAAACGATGGAAACGATTTATTTTTGCATAAACATTCTGTATAAATGCGATACTGGATCTCCAACAACAGACGTCGTGAAGCAACAGATTAAACGATGATGATTAAATGATGATTTTCTGCCGATGCTCTGAATCTCTGCTGCTGTGTTGCAGGATTTCCTGATGGAGACGTTTATTATGTTTAAGGATCTCATTGGGAAACACGTCTACCCTGCTGACTGGGTCATAATGAACATGATGCAGAATAAGTGAGTGTCCTTTAGTTTCTATTTACTTCTCCAGCTTTTGTCCAGATTCCGATGTTAAATGTTAAAATTAGCGTTAAATGCAGAAATGAATACTGCACA
This sequence comes from Yasuhikotakia modesta, assembly GCA_036877545.1. NCBI lineage: Eukaryota > Metazoa > Chordata > Actinopteri > Cypriniformes > Botiidae > Yasuhikotakia > Yasuhikotakia modesta. The sequence goes on along the minus strand of JBAJNP010012382.1, from coordinate 2,604 downwards.
ACCTCTGAGGTTCTCCAGCTGTTTGTAAATGTCTTTAATCAAAGTAGAATGACACTCTTCACCTCTGAAACCATGTTGCTTTCCTACAGATGTGACCAAACGGTTATTTGTTAAGCTCCCTCTATCACGCTAATCTATCCATCTTTAAATAAATGATGCGCTCCTGGATTTCTGCCTCACTGAATAACTCTGTGTGGTTCTATGTCGAGTTTCTCATCGTTCATGACAGCTCAGGTTTCTCAAACATGTTCTGAATCTGCAGTCTGCGTGAGATCAGAAATGCATGACTGCACACGCTCGCAGCTTACAGGGAACATTGCTTACTGTTGCTCTCTCTCCCCCTCTCTCTCTCTCTCTCTCTCTCTCTCTGTCTCTCTCTCGTCAGGGCTGTTGTTTAGAAACTGAAATCAGAAATGGGCAAGAACGTTTCTATATTTTTCCAGACAGTGAAAAGAGAGTTTGTGTGTTTCTGTGTGAAGCTCTGTAACTGACAGCCATAAATTATAAATCTCTCTCACACACACACACACAAACTCCTGTAGAGTGTCAGTGTTTGGGTTAATGTTTGTGTTAACCCGGTTTATTAAAGAAACGTTCACATACGTTCAGTCATATCATCAGAGCACGATCACAAACTCTCCAGACTCCTGCCGCTTTTGCTTCCAGTTAGTTTTAATATTCGCTGCATTTTCAGACAGGTGGCAGAATGAGAAATGAGAGACTGAAATGTTTTGATTTCTCAGTGTTACTAATGTATTCATAATTCTCTGCTGGGTGAGAGCTGCAGAGATGAGTGTGTTGTGTTTGTGACAGCTGCGGTGGTCAGGGGTCAGTCTGTGATATTGAGTGTGGACTCTCAGCAGACACCTCAGTGTCGACACTGACCGAAGACCCTCCGACCCACAGGGGTCCCTCACATCCTGTTCTCTGTCCACAGGTGCATCAGACAGCAGAGCAATCAGAACTCTCTCAGAACCGTCTGTGGGCTTCAGTCGATGCAGAACAACAAGCTTTTGTTTCTCCCTTAGCTGCTGTTGTTTTTGGTTTGTAGAACAATTTCCTGCGTCCCCTTCAGAGAGGCTAGTGCTAGCACGCTAGCATAAGATCTCGCTCTTCTCAGACTGATGTTTGCATGTGTATATGCATGTAGTTTTTCTCTCATTCTTACTTTTATATTAATGTGTTAGCCAGATGCTTTTATCTGCAGCCGGTGACACTGTAGATATAAATAGTTCACAGCTCTTGCATTTACTGTAAATCAAACCTGTAATTTTAATGTTGTAGGTGGGTTACAAGAATGCATTAGTTCTTTTGCAAAAGCAGCTGAAATATTTATGAACTGAAATATGTATTTTATTTAAGGGTTTGGTGGAGAAGCGTGTATAGATTTAACATCGTGTTGCAGTAAAAATATATTCCCAGTGTGAGTCTGTGAGTTTCCACAGAACTGAATTATTTCTGAGATGTGATTAGCACTTTATTTTTAGTGGCTGTTGTCAGTGTGATTAAATGAAAGCAGGTGATGAATGGTAATTCTGAACAACATTCATATAATCTTCAAGTGTTTGGTTGTCCAGGTGATTAGAAACGTTGTAAGTCGTGTTGTGTGGCGACAGGTACACGCGTGTCGTGCTTCTCTCATTCTGTGTCGCACTTTAAATGAACTTATAGCAGCTTTGAGAGAAGCTCAGCTCTGCATCCTCGGGACTTTGATGCGATGTTTGATGTGAGTTCAAAGATCATCTCGGCTTCTTCACAGCTGCTTCCCAAATGAGTTTTAGCATTCACCATTTGCATAGAAACACGAGGTGTTTGCCTGAGAAAGAATAGAACAGGTTTATTTAATACGCTTGGCTGGATTTGTTTCTGGTAAGTTAAACTGGCTGGTGTGTGAATAGGACCGAGTTTTGTGTAGTAATGTTGCGTCAGCGTATGTTTTGCGCTTTAATAAAGTTCTGAGGTTTAGTATAGTTCTCTGCAGGGCCCTTTCGTTGTAAACTGCACAAGTGTAATACTGCTGTGAATAATAGCAATGTATTATTAACAGTGTCTCTGTCCCTCATAAAGTCCTAATGTCCTCCAGAGCTCTGCTTCTGTGGTGTCAGCGCTTCACCGGCTTTAAACTGTTTCCCGTGTTGCCCGCAGGACGTGGTGTCTCTCTGATACCAGTGTTGTTTCTACAGTTTCTCTGTTGTTTGGTGAGGTGACCTTTCTCAGAATGTGTCTTTCAGGCAGAGAGCTGAGCTGCGTTCGGCCTGCGTGACTCAATTTGCACACGATGGCATTTGTGTGTCTCTGTGCTGTGCTGAGTCTCCTCTGACTCACACGGCAGAAAAATGACAGAATTACAGAGTAAAGACAGAAGGAGAGAGAGAGAAGCTTTTCTGTGTGTGATACAGTTCATTGATGTTCTCTGTGTACAGTAATAATAACTCTGTACACGTGTGTAGAGTCCTAACAGAAGAGGTTTAGTTATTTCATTACAAATAATAGTTATTAATATCTAGTGATTTATGATCACTGTCAATGTGTTCATCCAACTTTGTCTATGTTGACCAGATGTCTTCAGTGCATGTGGCTCTTAAAATCTCACGCTTGTGTGTG
>JBAJNP010012381.1:0-13481 GCA_036877545.1 Yasuhikotakia modesta | reverse complement strand
GTTATGTTTATTTTTTGCAGCGTTATCTCCTCCTCTTCCTCTGCTTCGGTGTCCTTTCCTCTCATGTCTGAAAGAACAGAAACTATCATGTGACACAGTTCTGCTGTTTTCATGCAACACAAGCAGTAAAAAAAAACACGTCACCTTGAATGATTTTGAATATCTCGTCTCTAGCCTTTTGTTCTTTGGCTTCTTTCACATGTTCAAGAACTGAAATTCATGATTCAATGTTAAATGGAAGTTACATGTTTCATGGCCGTACGATTGATGAAGAATTAGTGCATGAGTTGCGCTGTAAGTGATTTAACCAAACAGTAATGTTATTGGTAGTAAGCAACGGCTCTCTAAAGGTCGCCAGCCATTGATTAGAACGTAAAGCGTAAAACTGCAGTTAAGCCACAGAAATAATAATGCAGAGACTAAAGACTTCAACTGCAAACTCAATTTTGCATGTTTTGTATAAGAAAAGCAAAACCATTTGATACAACACTCAAATTTATCAATACCAATAAATGAATCAATACATGTATCCATTTATAACCAAAGAATAAAAATGCATTGATGTTTTACACTAACATTAATGAGAGCAAACAGTTTGATCTGCTTGCAGTTATCATTGTCACTTTATTAGGAACGGGGCCAGTTGTCACGTGAGATGTTTACAGGATTTTATCATTATATATATAACACTTTTAATTGAATATTTTATAGAAAATGTGCGTGTTTCACCAGTTTTACTTATAGCTGTTTACACGCCTATAAAAGATGTTAAAGGTCACGTGACGTTTAAAGTTTATCCCCGTGTGATGTCAAAACAAACCGCGTGTTTTCTTCCCGTGTCTGATATTAAAGATCATTTATTTAAACACCTTTAAAGACAAGATTTTTAACCCATGTGCCCTTATAATAAATTAAGTAACTAGTATTGAGGTTAAAACTTATGCTGAGATAAACGTGTGTGACAACTAGTCCCGGTGCTTTTCTACGGCAGACTCACTTCAGATAATCCCACACAAACAGCCGCCTTGTTAAAAGACGCAAATCTGCGCAAAACATCGTCTTTATCCATCAAAATGTTCCTCCCCGTCCAGTTTGTAAGAGACGCGCACGTGCTGACGTAGTTTTCCTCAGAAATGACGCGTGTTGGTGACGTTTGATGACGTTTTATTCAATGACATCCTTTCGGACACGTTACACACCCTCGTTATTTTGCTCCGCCAACAAAAGTAGTTCGGCTGCCTCGTTACGAACTAACCGAGACTGGCGGAGGGATACAAACAAATCTTAAATCTTACATTAAAATCTTAAGTTTAAATCTTAATTTACAGTCATTTCTATTTTTAAAAATATAAATGATTTATTTGCTAAATAACACTACAGCAATTAATAGGGTTTGTTTAGGATACAATTATTAAGGGAAGTTAGATGGCGTACGCTCACACCATTCATTTATTTTCCAGAATTGGTTAAATCATTAATTTTAGTCATATTATTCGAATGTACATGTAAAAATAATAATGCATCTGTCAGCTGAACTGTAGGTATATTTCGCCCTATTTAGAAAGTAAACAAAACATTGTTATACCTTTGTCATTTTCTTGAAGACGTTTGCGTGTGTCCTGCTCTTCTGTGTCGATGGATTGACTCTTTTCATCCGCCTCATGCGATGCTCTTCTCCCTTTTTTCATGGCAACTCTCTTCCTATCATTGTTATTGTTGTTTTCATCATCTCCACCACTGATGTCATCTTTGACAGTCAGCATGAAAAGCTCCTCATTTATTTTCTCTTCTTCTTTGTCACGATCATCATCAGTGTCCTTTAAGATAGAGTGATCAGACTCTTCAAAGCCCTCCAGTACAACCTCTTCCTCATCTTTCTCTACCTCATGCATCATGTCTCCTGAGCTTTCTTCAGCATCACTAATTGCCATGTCTTTGTCTTCTTTCTTCTCCGCGTCTAGATCATCTTGGTCATGATCATCTTCAGTTTCCTCCACATAGATGCTGTCTGGAGTGGCATCATCCAGTTCAGTTGTGCTTTGTGTTATTTTAGTTTCTTCATCATCTGTGACATCAGTGGCATCTTCTTCTGTTTCAGGTTCTTCTTCATCATCTGTGTCATCAGTGGCATCTTCTTCTGTTTCAGGTTCTTCTTCATCATCTGTAACAACAAGAAGGTCTTCCATCTTCTTTTCATCTATGGTCATTTCATTTGCGTCTTCTGTGATTTCAAGATTATCTGTCATTTCAGTTGCTGTTTCTTTATCTGTGACATCAAAGGCATCTTCAGTTGTTTTTTCCTCATGTGCATCAGAGATACTTTCATTTGAGGTAATGCCAATGTTTTCCTTATTTGTGCTAATTTCTGATTTTTCCTCTATAATATTTGAGAAATCTTCAGCTTTATCAGTTGTTTTTTCCTCATCTAAGATATCCGTGTTAGTAGTTTCAACTTGCTCTCTAACATCAGAAGTATCTTCAGCTGAGGTATCTTCATCTATTTCAGTAAGTTCTTTTTCCTCTTTAACATCAGAAATATTAACATACAGAAATTCATCTATTTCAGAGATTTCTTCATCTTTATCTGTTTCTGTAGTTTCTTCCTGCTCTTTAACATCTTCTATGTCAGTAATTTCTTCCCCCTTTTTAACATCAGATTTTTTTTCTTTATGTGCTTCAATAATTTCTCTCTCATGTTTAAGATCAGAGATAACTTCATATGAGCTATTCTCTTCAATGTCATAGATATCTTCATCTGAGGGTTCTTGATCTGTATCAGTCAGATAGTCAGCGATATCGTCTTCTGAGGTATCTCCATCTGTTTTAGTAGTTTCTCCCTCCTCTTTAACATCAGATATATCTTCATCTGAGATATCTATATCCACTTCAACAGTTTCTTCATCCTCTTTAACATTAGATATATCTTCATCTGAGATATTTATATCCACTTCAACAGTTTCTTCATCCTCTTTAACATCAGATATATCTTCATCTGAGGTATCTTTATCTGTTTCAGTAATTTCTCTCTCCTCTGTGTCATCAGTGATATCTTCTGAGAAATCTCCATCCACTTCAACAGTTTCTTCATCCTCTTTAACATCAGATATGTCTTCATTTGAGGTATCTTTATCTGTTTCAGTAATTTCTCTCTCTTCTGTGTCATCAGTGATATCTTCTGAGATATCTCCATCCACTTCAATAGTATTTTCATCCTCTTTAACATCAGATATATCTTCATCTGAGGTATCTTCATCTGTTTCAGTTATTTCTCTCTCCTCTGTGACATCAGAGATATCTTCTGAGATATCTCCATCCATGTCAATAGTTTCTTCATCCTCTTTAACATCAGATATATCTTCATCTGAGGTATCTCTTACTATTTCAGTCATCACCTCTTCTGCATCATCTGAGATGTCTTCAGCAGCGTCTTCAGTAATGACATCAGCTCTATACTCAGCTGTTTCAACTTCCACCATATCTTCATACACCTCGTTTGTGTCGTCTTCACTATGGTCCTCTTCAGCTATGGTCTCCTTAACCTCCTTCTGTTTCCAGATGTAGGCAGTGTCTGTTTTTTTGCCCATTATTTCTGCAACTGTTTTGTGAAGTCGTTTAGCTGGTGAGTTTATGCTGCCCACAACTGAGGTCATTTTGCAGACACAGACGCATTTACGTGCAAGATGTTACAGACAATTTAACATCATGATTCAAACGTCATAAACACAGTCACAGTCTTTACATGTGCCATACGTGTGGTAAGACCATACATGCTGTATGTTTGTCAATAGACAGATACACAAAAATACTGATGAATGTGTCAGGTTAGATTCTCACCACACTGCAAAGAACAGACATGGAAATCAAACACAAGAAATGCAGTAGACATCAATTTTTATTTTTGTGTTTTTAATTATGTCATGCATTTTTTACCAGTCTATATAAATTTAAAACACAAGCAGATCGACTTTTGACATAATATACAAAAACATGAGCAACATAATTGTACAAAAAGGTGAATGAATATGGGGATGAGTCGGGAAACGGACGGATTTCAGTCAGAAAAAGATCTTGCGCGTATGTAAACAAACACTTTCGCATGCCCTCAATCCATCACAAGTGCAAAAACCAAAAAAACTTAAACATCTGCATTATATTTGTTGATGCTGTTTCATGAATCATAACATTTGATCAATTTTAATTACTCGTATTAGTTTAAATGTTAATTCTCAGCTATCAATTAAAAGAAATGAATGTCACAAACCTTTTTCCATAGGGGGCAAGAATTCACCTGAAAATCAATTAGCAATATTACAAAATGTGTGTTTTAAAGCACCTGCTAACAGTCAATAAAAAATGAATGCATTAAAAAAACTGAAGCTGTAATCTGTAACTTCAAGTGCAGCTCAGTGTTCAACACAATATCCTCATCTTCCCTTGATTCACTGCAGTAGGTTTATCATAAATTATAATTAATAATATATCGTTTGTAAAATATGATGATTTATAATTTAAGCTGTTGGGTCAGATTTTCCAGGAAATGTCAGTTTGGTTTTATTTCACTTCAACATATGTAAAGAAAAGCACTGAAGTCACATGCAAAGTTATGTTTTAAACAGAGATGGCAGTAGAGAGGCAAAAGTTACAGGTTGAATGTTGAAAAACATTGACAGATACCTTTTCTTCGTATCACTTGTGGTGTGTCTTCTGTAACAGACAACAACAATATATACTGTAGCATGGAAACATGACAACACACACCTATATTTGTGCTATTTTTGTACATTTCTGTACCTTTGTCCTCCATGAGCATGTTTGAGAGGTAAGACAGGAACATGTCTCTCCTGTCAGCAAACTCCTCAACTGTGTCTGTGACAACTTTCATGGGATCAAAGCTAATGTCAGGAATACCGCCTGTGAAAAATGGGAAAAATGACACAATAAAGGAAGTGGTTTAAGGCAAACACTATCAAATTTAATGCTGTTTTATTCTGATAAATAAACAAATACCTTCATCCCCAACAAATAAGTTGGACAGGTAGTTGGAAACACTGTTCTTTAGCTCTGTCGCCCTCTTAGCAACGTTGGCAGCCATTTTCATGGGATCAGTGCTGATTTTGGGAATCCAGTCTGAAAAATATAATAAAATATTATACCTTTTTACTCTATACATTTACAATCTTTTTGTAATACATTTATTTTGGTGCTTTGAAGTACCTTGAATGCCCTCAAACATGGTGGCAAGATATTGAAAAAGAGTCTTGACGCCACTCAAAACTTGTACGACTGCGTCACTGGCCATGTCCGCAGGATAAATGAAAACTACATCCACAATCTCTAAACATTGTAAAATATTAAACAGGCTTTAGTAAACCAGACCTGTGCAACACAAACAGATGTCAGATCTCTCAAATCAAATTTAAATGCATCTACCTTCAAACACATGGAATAAGAATCCCACTGGAAACCTGATCCATTCTGTAGCTTCATCTAATACAGTGCCACCAAAACTCAACGTCTGAGAGACGCCAACATCTCCTGCAGAAAACAAACAACAGAACATAAATCTCCAGTTGTGTTTTTAACTGCTGATAAGACATTTGATGTCCATGAATAAACATATTTACGTACCGATGGAAGTCAATATTGCTGAGAGACCAGCTACAGATGAGTCAGCTGCTAAATTTACTGCATCCATTGGATTAAAGCTCATTTCAGTGACATACTCTGTGTTTACACACACAAAGCAGAGAGAATGTGATAAATTCATTAATATATACAATTTACAGAGTGTTAATTGACGGTGACCACTTCTACACACAAGCAAGCCACTCCCCTTATATTTGGACTATTAAATCATTGTTATTTACTATCACAACACTATCACAACGACTGAAATCTTTACAATCATTTAAAATCTAAATACGCAATATTTTCTGAGAACATACCGTAAGCATCAGCGATGACATCATGCATGTTGTTTATTTCATTTTCGATGCCTTCAAAAGCTTTATCCATTGCTAACATTGGATCGGATCCGAACTCCTGGATTCCTGCGTGAGGAAAGTTTGACATGAACTAAACAGTCCAAAAATATATATTAAAAAAAGATTTAGAAAAAAATGAAATGAACTTACTTGCCAGCTGATTGTCAGAAACAAAGTCAAACATGACGACACCGGCTACTGACCACGAGACGAGGAGAGAGATGATGATCAGCCACTGAGCGGGTTGAGTTAGGATCCGGATAAATCCATGACTCCCGGCCGTGAGAGAGACTGGAGGCGCTGGTGCGAGCGCAGCGTCCGCAGCTGCAGGAGGGACGGATTTCATTTCTGTACCTGTAACCGTGAGGAACATTTTAACACACATGACTTGAAAAGCAAACCTTTAACATTCTTTAACAAACTTACAGTACATGCTCCTCACTGCCACGCTATACCAACTCCCCACAGGGAATGTTCTGAGAACATGGACCAAAGTTCTTTAAAGGTTCTCTCAAGGTCATCAAAAACATTCTCTGAATACCCTTAGTAGAACATTTCTTCAACATTATATATCATCGGTCATTCTTATAGGGAAGACAAACAGCATCATTTTAAGTATTTCTGTACATTTCTTCCACATACAGATTTGATTTGTTTATTGCAGCGCCTTTGGTAAGTTAAATAAATGTTGTTCGCAGATTTTTATACAGATTTACAGTTAATTGTGAAAATATGCATAGTGCAATATGCCAGAAATGGTTAAAATGTTAGTGCTTTAAGCTGTTATTTACAGATGGTTTGTTGCAAACTGCAACTTGTCTTTTGTTTTGTCCATATATCGACCAGACAGGCCTTCTCCTGTATTTATTTATATATAATTAATGAAGCAGCGTGTTTCTATTTAAATGAATGCTGCTATGATCCTGCTACAGTATTTCTGCAGCTGTTCTTGTACGTTATCTGCATGTCCTCATTATGACTGACTTCACACTGTCAAGAATAAACTCTCCCATCTTGTGTTATTTTTTCCCCACCGTTTAAGTTTACTGACACCACGAGTTTTACAGTGAATCTGCAGGAGAACATGTACAGTTCTGAAATATTACTGATACTTAAACATTATGCTGCACTGAAAGCGCTTCATTAAAGCTTTACCGCCATCTCTGTTTAAATCTGAAACTGCAGGTTACTTCACACACTTTTTATGTGGGAGTCAAATGAAGTCAAACTGACATTTCCCAGCAAAGCCAATCTGACAGTTCAAACAATAAAACATTATTTAAACCTATTATTGCAAATTGGAGCAGCAGCTATTACACTTGCTGAACTTTTTTGGTAAATTTTAATAACAAAAGTTTGTACAAAAGTACAGATTGCAGCTTTAAAAATGATAACATCATTAAGAAGACATTTCTCTAGAATGAGAGTTTTAGTCAATACAAACAGAAACTCTTTTACTTTAATTGTTAATGGCTACAGACTGTACAACTGTAATGTGTCACACAAACATGTTTTAATATCAAAACAGTTTAACTTTTATGCTGGAAGAGCATTTAGCGTTTAGTTTAGCGTTTGTGCTGAGACTGAGTTTTGTCTGTCTGTCAATCAAACCCAGAAGACCTGCAGTACCTTTAACTGTCTGTGCCATGATCTCCCGGTCCTTTAAATTCACGTGGTTAATCTTATTTGGACGGTTTCACCCTGTTGATGTTAAATCCTGCTATGGAAACACAGTTCCTCTTCGTTGTCCCCATAAAATCCAGGCGAAACCTTGTAAACTCATGGGAAAGGGGGATGAATGTTTTTAAAATGCCGGATTGGTGACCATGGCTGTGGGAGAGTGGGATGTTGGGTGAGGGAGGTAAACAGGGGCTCCGGCTGAGGACAGGGACACAGCTGGTAGATTGGCTGCTGTTATTGGTCCCTCACATGGGTATGGGCTGGGAAAAGTGCTGGGGGACTTCAGGGCAACCTTATCCTCTGCACGCCTGGTTTATTATTAGCGTGGTGCTCAGCAGCTGCGCTCTCTTACCTTTTAGGGCAGCTGGGGGCGTTTCCTGCCTGGAGACCTGAACTGAGGAAATATGATTATGTTGACTAAATGTATTTGGTTTACAGTTTGTTGTTTAATTTAATTCATATAACACATGAACATAGCCTGCAATGTGATGTAATTTATATGCTAATTCACATCGTGTTTATTCCATTAAGATACAACGTGGCACATGTGAATGCCACCGAGATCTGATGTTTAAAAGTTAATCATGTTTCCAATAAGCGCTTAATTTAAACTGAATAGATGAGTTTTATGGGTGTTCAAACAGAGCACTTTGGAAATACAGACACTGCGCTCCTATTTATAACCGAGGGACAAAGTTTCTCAGCAGAGATGTCAGATATGGAGCCCATGTCAATTCTGGCCCTCCTCTGGAAGAACAGGATATTACAGTACTGCACCACCGAAGAAGAGAGTAATCAGACAGCCAATCAGATTTGACCGGATCTTTGCTTCCAAACATTGTCACATTAATGACATAATGAGAAAGAAAGAAAGATGTGTTTTGAATATGCACTTTATTCTAAAAAAGCTTATGCATAATGAAACAAAACAATTAAATAAACACAATATTTATGAATGAATCCAGATACGGATGGTACAAAAATAAAAGTGAAAATTATGAGGTTGAAATTAAATACAAATGCAGCACATAAGTTAAAAACCCCAGAGAACCCAGCAGAACCCTGAATTCTGTTCCAAAACAACACTGAACACGGTGAAGGTTTGTAAACAGTTACGACTACAGCTCACAGCCTTCAGTTTTCTCCCAGGGACAGTGTGTTTAAAATAACATTATCCTCTGTGTGTTTATTTATGAGTGATTTTTCAAATTCAGTGTGTCAGAGAAGTAAATAATGACACAACAGTGAATTTTCAGACGTGTTTTTATCGTGAGGATTAAATGGAAAAAACGAGGCGATGAGTTATCTTGCGTCAACTTTCACTTTTTCTGTGTATTTAGTTGTGTCACTTAAAATGCATGAGCGTGTGAGATACATTGAATGAACGTGTTTTATTTTCTCACAACAGTAGATGTTAGCAGTCTTATCTTATTTGCAGGAAGGATGCAAGTGTGGTTAGGAATAATGCTCACCTGCTCTCATACTATTCTGATACATACATTGTTCTATTTCCAAGTGACTAAATAGAAAATGCACTCATTCTAAGAAGCACGGAAAGAAAACAGAGACACTGAGCGTTTGCTAAAAGCAGGTGCAAAAATTAGGCCCAGCAAACTCACCAAACCAGAATTCAATACCTTCTGTAAAAAATATCACAATAACGTGTGAAGCTATCTATACACTGCTGTATGTCTGGGCCAGGCGCGACGCGTAAGGTTTCCAGCGACAAGCGATTTGTCCGTTCACAAGCAAAACGTGACCACAGCCAATCAGGAGATTGAATTAATTGAGGTAATGTATAGTTACGAGCAGCGGAACCAATCAAATTACACGTGGGTGGAGCAACCCAGTGTTTGTAAACCAACCAATAAAAATCAGACTGGTGACTGATTTGTCACCAGTCGCTGCTTTGTCGCCGCATCGCGTCTGGTTAGGACACGTCGTAAAGAGCGTGTTTTGATGCATACAATTATTTTAAATATACAATTGAAATAATAACTGTATTATTTAAAAGGCTGCTCAACAACTGTACTTGAATTATTATTAAACATTTGAAGTTACCTTAATTCATCATGCGTTCTTATTTCCTTCTCGGCCTGGACAATAACGTGACACAGCTTTATAAAAAGTAATGAAACAAGCCAAATACAAGAGAAAACTAAACACACTATGTACACTAAATACAAACAAGCCATTCGTATCATTAAATCACGACTGATGTATCTCTCAGAACTGTTTGGATTTACTGACAGATATATGATGCAACTGCATGTCATTATTGGTGGAAGATGGATTGTGTCTGATACTGGGTTGAGATGGCACAAATTCTGGAAGCTTTAAGCATCAAACACTCGTTGGATCTCAGTCTTTGAGGGGCTCAGTCCGTTACGGTATCTGGAGTGTTTAGAGGTTGTCCCCCGGTTGGTACTGTGGTTCGGTGGCAGTGAAGTAATCTTCTAGGAAAGCCTGCAGATACTCAAAGGTGGGCCGTTCCTCTGGGTCTCTCTTCCAGCACTGAAGCATGAGGTCATGCAGGGAGCCGGGGCAGTCCTGAGGGCAGGGCATCCGGTAGCCACGCTCCACCTGCTCCAGAACTTCACGGTTGTTCATGCCTGAGAGACAGAAGCAGAGCATGTCCTGAAAACACTGAGAATTCCACAGAGATGCAACATCTAACGCTGTCTCTCTATCGCCATCTGGGTTTGACACATAATATTACCAGCCACTGATTTTCTGATGTTTGGGATTAACTGCATCTCTCCTTTTAAACCTTGTCTCCTAATCTCACCTGGATACGGGACACGTCCTTTGGTGACCAGCTCTGTGAGCAGTATTCCAAATGACCAAACGTCTGACTTGATAGTAAACCTTCCGTAGAGAGCTGCTTCTGGAGCCGTCCACTTAATAGGGAACTTGGCACCTGCAACAGAAAACTGGACTTAAAAAGTGCCTGTTTCACTTTTGTTTCCTCCAACACGTGAACGCAAACACAGTTTGACAGACCTTCCACAGACTGTATATATATATAGCTTTAACACACACAAATTTAAACCATTTAGTGATGCTATCAGGATATGAAGAGACTTTCAATCAGCATCACAAAAAATGTTTCTGGAAAGAAATTCTAAACTGTAAAACTCTAACTCTTGTAAAAAGTTTACTGTAAAACTAACTACTAATCTACTAAGAATAGTCAATATCAGTTAAGAATGTATTTTTATTGCTATTAATACCCGTATCACTATAGAAACTAAAGCCTCACCTTGTCGTGCTGTGTATTCATTGTCCTCTATCAGTCTGGCCAGTCCAAAATCCGCAATCTTGCACACTAAACTGTCACCAACCAGTATGTTAGCAGACCTCAGGTCTCTGTGGATGTAGTTCATCCGTTCGATGTAAGCCATGCCTGCAGCAACCTGAGAGTGAAAGTAGTCAGTGTCGGATGAAACCATAAACCTCCATGATTATCTGAGTGCTCTGGGATCAATCATTTCACTGACCTGAGCTGCCATGTCTACTAAATTTGGCAACTTAAGTCCACGTCCTTCACCGTCCTTTAAGAAATCCAACAAGCTTCCTGAAGTCCACAGAAACACATTAAAAAGAAACTGTAACACGTGTTATGTTGTGTTTTTTATTGCATGCGTCCTGTGATGTCATCAGTACTTTTTACATCAGTCAGTGAGGTAAGAGGATCATGTGACACACACAGTGCTACACACTCTCAACATCACCTAAAGAGAGTGTTTTGTCCTAATAAGTAATTTAAGACATTCTTTGACTTGAATATCTGCTGCTTTCAGAATCTACTGCTTTTGTAAAATTTAAGAATAAATGCAATGAATAAAAATGAAGCTGCACTAGTCAAATGAGAAGCTGAAGTTACAGTATTTGACTAAAAATAACTAAACATAAAGAGAACAGCTGAGAAAATATTTTATACCACAGTCACAGAATAAACTGAAAAACAATTTAAGTAATTATTTTGTAATTTTTATTGAGTATATGTGAAAAATACATATGTCATATTAGATTTGGACTAAAATACTAAAGTCTGTGAAACAGGAATGGATTGGTGGGTCGTACCTTTGCTCATGTATTCGGTGACGATGTAGATGGGCTCCTCAGATACGACGGCGTATAGCTGCACCAGCTTGTCGTGCCTCAGTTTCTTCATTATCTGAGCCTCCTCCAGGAACGACTCTGGAGACATTGTGCCTGGCTTCAAGGTCTTCACTGCAACCTTTGTATTGCCGTTCCAAGTGCCTGCCAATCAGAGACGAGATTTCATAGTGAATGAGTCACTCAGCCATTAAAGGAACCACACGCATAAATCCTTTCACGCCAACTCGTTCTCACAAACACACATGACTGAAAATGCATCTGACAGCCCTAATTTTACGCCCCGGAATAATAAGTAACATACAATTATCTCTTATATTGGACATGTGGTTAACTGATCCCTCAGTAAAATGTAAAATGGGTGCAATAGCACCACCTACTGTGTCAGACAGATACTGGCCCTAATGATGCACAATATTATCATATATGTTGCTTTAACACGGTATCAATAATAGTGTTTATTGTCAGAACCAGAATATTGACACTTACCCATCCAGACTTCCCCAAACTGCCCATTTCCCAGTCGTTTGATGAGCTGAAGGGATTCCCTTGGAATCTCCCAAACATCTTTGGTTTTGACGGACAGGTCAGCAAGCCGGGGCATCCCTTTGTGACACGGGACAATTAAACGGCAACAAAGCCCCGCGGCCCTGGCTGAACGAGGAAAGATTATAAAGCAATACTGGGTCAGCCCTCAGGATGTAAACAGTGATTATATCAGATTAAGAGATTATAACCAGTACATTGTTGTGCTCAGATGCGGTTAGTTGATTAAATTTTACCAGAATAATGATGTACAAGCTGTTGCAGTGTTTCAAACTGAGCTCTAGTGGTGATGTAATAGCCTCCGTTGTCCAGCTTGCGGATCTTGTAGTGTTTCACATGATCACCTTTAGTTTCGTCCCAGTCCTGTATGGACAGCGAGTACGCACCTGCGACATCATCACACAGCAGTTAAACCCACCTTATTTAGCTCTGGTTTAGAGTAATTCTTCACACAAATGTTTCTTGCCTTTTGTGGTCTCGCTCTCTCTTATAAGGAACGTGCCTCTGGGATTTCCATTTGACAACAGCTGCCTTTCTGCATCTTTACGGCCTAGTTTACCAAAATACCAGCTACAAAAGAACACGTTTGATTGGTTGACGGTGTGACCACATGACCATGTTTTTGTGACCGAGCCAATAAAATGCTATTTCGAGCAATGCAAAAAACAGTCATTTTACTTTTAGGCAGTCGTTCTATTTATAATTCTGTCAATTGGAACTTACTCTTCTGCCTGTATGGAGTCTACAGGAGCCACATAATTACTGGGTATGTACCCCGTTCCACCTGTAGAGAGAGAGCGCGCTTCCCACCAATCGCCTTCTCTGAAACACAACAAAAGGTGCAGAGGAACAAACACATGAGTGACACATTCTTCGTTTCTATATAAACGTAACAATGTAAACAACAACGTTCTGCACACCTTACTGAACTTTAGCCTGGAAGAAACATTTGTAAATGAGTTTTGGCAATGTTAGCATTAAAAATAGTTTTTGTAAACTCACGTGCTGTTTAGAATCTGGAACTTCTCTCCTTTACGGAAGCTGAGGTCGTCCTCTGATCTTGCTTCATAATCATAAAGTGCTACAAACAGAGTAACTCCTGCAAACAAATTGACAAAAACAATGTACTCACAAACACTGAAACTGGTT
>JBAJNP010012380.1:0-13484 GCA_036877545.1 Yasuhikotakia modesta | reverse complement strand
ATTCAGATGATTAGGTTAATAGCTGGTTTAAAGAACCTTTTCATGATATGCTAATTTTTTGAGATAGGAATTTTGGGTTTTCATGAGCTGTATGCCAAAATCACAGATATTAAAACAATAAAAAGGCTTGAACTACTTCAGTTGTGTGTAATGAATCTAAAATATATGAAAGTCTATTGACTCCATCTGCTAAATCATCTCACCTATAACCCTCCACTTACTCAACAAGGAAAAGCTTCCAATTA
Source organism: Yasuhikotakia modesta (assembly GCA_036877545.1). Lineage (NCBI taxonomy): Eukaryota > Metazoa > Chordata > Actinopteri > Cypriniformes > Botiidae > Yasuhikotakia > Yasuhikotakia modesta. Next base: position 13,239 of record JBAJNP010012380.1, on the reverse strand, counting down.
TCTCACTTCTGATATAACCTTTCTGAATTTTCTCTTCTAATTTATCACCTATTTTATATGTTATCTCTACAACATGAAAGGAATTCATAGAAGGCTTTTTAAGTGATACACATCTTTTCCACAAACTAAACTTTGGCACACCTTCCTTCACCATTTAAAACAATTTCTCTTCATAAAAATAAACACTGGGGCAGTTGTCGCCTACTGCTTGGTGAGTTAGGCTTTTAATCAGTAGGTTGCTGGTTATTGGCAGGTAGCAACAGTGAGTGTCCTTGCAAAGTGCCCTTGAGCAAGGCACCTAACCATGGATTGCTGCCCAGGGTGCTGCAGTGATAGATTGAGTGCTGAGAGTGATAGATACACTGCTCTGGGTCTGTGTGTGCTCACTCCTCAACAGTGATGGGTTAAATGCAGAGGTCACATTTTACGTTTTTGCTACCATAGTGGCATGTTTTTTTTTACTCTTACTATTACTATTAACCAGCTTTGACTATGTCGGAAAATAAAATTGAGAATCACTATAAGAACATTTGATTATCCCCCATCTCAATAATGAGTACTAAAGTAATGTATGTTGCATTGGGCATTCAGGGTGAAAACAGCAGTAGGTAACCACCTTTTGTTGCCTCTTCCTGAGAGTGGTTGACCATGCTCAGGATTTAAACAAAGCCCAAGAACAATGAATGGGACTAAGGTGTAAAAACTTCTGTCTGTTCTGTGTATGCAGATTGGTTCAACTGTTGGTAGGACTTCAGGGTATAGGGTGATTACTACCTTACATGCTTTGTTGTCACCGTAGAGGGCTTTGTTTTCCATTTGAAGGGGCCACCCATCAAAATGGATATAAATGTAATGTATGTTAACTTTAAGTTGGACTTGATGACTGCAGCGTCCAAGCAGTATGCTCTGACGTCTAGACTTGTTCATTATCTTCTACAATAAAGACTACTGAAGAGAATCCAAGTCTGGTTTTCACTAAAAAGTTTCCAACAGCTATCACTCCATTAACAATGTGATACGTTATCTCAATGCTCGTTGTAATATTCATCTTGGCCTTTGTTTTTTCTTCGCTGCTCCGGATTCACCATTACTCTGAACTTCAACCCTAATATTAATCCTACAACAGGGGTATTCACCTAAAATTTTAAGGCCCAGTTAGAGAAATCTTTTTTTGAAGCAAAAGTCTGGAAAAACACAATAACTAACTATTGTGATATTTAAGTAGCCTAGTAGTTGTATCCACAGGACCTACAGTCTTTGACTTACAGGTGGGTCTATGAGAGGGTAAAGTCTTTACATGCATTGGCAGAGATTTTATAATGCACATTTATTTATTTTAATGGAACGTGTTGTAGTTAAAACAATTTTAAATGGTAATTAATCTGCCTGCATAACTGCTTTTCTGAGAATATCCTTAGGAGAACTTTATTTTATGATTGTGATGGTGACAACTTATCAAAACATGGCCTTCAACTTTCCTGAAAGCCATTGCCATTTTGTTTAACAAGCCAATTTTTAGGTTTTTGGTTTAGTTGGTTATTCTTACCCAAATGGTAACGCATGCATCTTACTTTACGCTTTTAACTGAAACTTGGCCTGAGATTGTAATGATAGCCAAGTACTTACACAGTCTAATAAATATAAGACAGTTATCACAGGAATGTTTGTAATAACTTGTTGCAACTCACCTGGGATGAGTCAAGCCCATTACTGTAAACATCTATATAGGATAACCACTTGAGATGTTGAATGGCTATTGATGAGTAAAATATGCATTAAGTAGAAGCAATCCAATAACAGTTAAGTACAACCTAAAATCACTATAAATACATGCTTACTGCAAATACCCACTTTGGGATCTCTTATACATTGGCTGACAGATGGAGAATGCATTCATTCTGTTCCAGTTTATCTCACTTGCAAGAAATAAAGGCAAATTGGTTCCCTTAGGTCTCATTTAGAAAATTTTCCACAACAAAATATTGCATTTTATTAGCATACAAACAGTACAGACGATTACCTTGATTACAAGAGGTAAGAACACTACTGACAATTACAATGCCAAAGCATATTGAAAGGCAATTATGCACCTAATAATCACAAAGGGCAATACAATTTCTATTGCTGGTTTTGCTAAAAAAGAAAACAAGAAGAAAGTGTCAGTATTAAAAAAGAAAAAAATACTAAACCAAACTCAAACTAGTGAACTCATCGTGTTTGCAAAGGACGTCAAAAACCCTGTTTTGCAGAAATAAATTGAGGCTGTTGTTTAATGTGCGTTTAACATCTAGATGTTGTCATTACTATCCACTCTCTGATATCTGCGCTTGGCTGGAGCAGCTTGAGCTTTGGTGTCTGAACGGGTGCCACTTTCAGAAGACTCACCATCTGAAATACATATAAAAATATACAAATTAACAAATTTAATCAGTCATTTAAAAAAGATTTGGACTTTACAGCTGTAAAACAATGTTTGCCATTATCACCATCTTTACTGACAATCTCAGCAAACTTAAAAATCAATGTTATGATCTTTAGGTTTTGATGCAAATACATTTTATCTAATTACACTGCTGCAGATAAAATCCCTGTATGTTTATGAAATCACATCCCATTGAAATGAATTAGAAATGTCAGGAGTTCTTTGATGCAAATGCTAAATAACTTAAGATATTGTACCTTTCTGATCATCATCATCATCACTGTCCAACACTCGGCTTCTTTTCTTTGAGCTCATCCCCTTTAAATGATCGCTGGAAAACAAACCACAATGTGTCAGTGTCCTGTGTTTTAATGTGAATACCCCAAAAGTGTATGCAAGGGTAAATGACAATGCTAATCTACCTTTGCTCTTCAGCACCAGTACCATCTTTACATGATGTAGGTTCTTTAAGAAAAAAAGATCTTTTAATAAGTAAACATTATCACAGCCATTAAAAGAGTAGTTTATCCAATAATGAAATCCATGGTGTCGACCTACATCCTTTACAAAAATTCTATTATCAACCCTCACAGGTTGGGGAGTAGTCTTGGACGACTATCTAGCCCTGGGCCATTGGGAAAGACCTCATCAGTTGTGGAACAAAGTATACAGCACTCTTTTCAAGCCAGTTTGAGATACTTCCACATGGATTTGAGGGGTTACCACATTACACAGTGGAGGTCTAATAAAATTTTTTTGGTAACCAAGGTTTTTAAGACCATTTTAAGTATTACAGCTCTCTCTACAAGGGGATGTTGATTGTTTCTTATGGGGTGCTAGATGACCCATCCGCTGAATGATAATACCTACCTAGACAGTATTTATTCTTTGAATTGCTGGAATGCTTATCAGATTCTGCATTTAAGCCTTAGGAGTGATTTTGAATTTGCCCTTGCATGGGTCAATAATTTCTAAACCCTGTTACATATGGAACCAAGACATTTCGTAGTTTTGTCCTTACAATGGGACCAATGGCTTGCGCCACAATACACTAATATGAGACTTACGGAGAATACAGACTTACATGAGAATATAGTTTTATATCGTTCTGAAAAACAAATAATGCCATGGGGGTTTAAACAACACAAGTTAAAAAAATTGGATGAACTATCCTTTTCAATTAACCACAAGATAAAGTACATTTTACATCCATAAAATGGTCAGTCACCTTTTGACTGAGCAGAGATGTGTTTTCTTTTTCGTGAGAGCAGCAGGGCTCTCAGTGCTTGAGCTTTCAGCTCTTCATTATCTCTACTGTCCTCAGTTTCTACAGCAAATCTGTTCTTCCAGTTTCCCTCAGTATCATCATCAGTTGTGGCCTCCTCAACCAAGTCAAGTGACAATGCCAAAGCCCTGAGCTGATCAGCACTCAGACTGGCTGGAATCCTCCAGAAAGATTCCTGGTGGAGTTAAGACACATTAGAACAGATTTTAACCTTTTAGCCTTATGGACCATATGGCTCTCATCAGTTTGATCAAGTAAACAGAAAATGCTCCAATATCAACTCATTAGTGATATAGTTCAAACCAACCTGCCCATCTGTTGGTGCTCGTATCCCAACTTTGCGCAGAAGTTTTTGGAAAGTCCTATTCTCCATGGCATCCTCGTTTTCTTCAATCAGAGGAACCAATGCTACAGGATGAGAAACACCTAAAGAAAGAGATTCTATATTTTAAAGTCATCTTGTGAAAGACATGTAAATATGTTTGTTTTGAATGGCTCAAATGATCTTGTTTTTTGTGCAACAATTAGTGGTTGTTGCTTGCTGGCCCAAGTAAAAAAAAAACTATTAAGTGAGGTTGATATTTATCACTGAACACTTTCTTACCTTTAAATGTTTACTAATGAAATGGTACATTGTCACAAAGCAGCTGTACAAACATAAGCAAAATAGCAAAAGGTGTTTAAAGTAAACTTGAAATGAAACCACTTTAAAGTCAACAGATTAACTAAGAAAAAGACAGAACACTTTAATAAACATACAATTATGCACAGACAGAAAATGATGAAAAGTAACAGATAAACAAACATAAATGTTACTAAAGAAAAGATAGTGAGGGTGGTGGCTTATGCTAGTGTCAGCAGACTCCCGTTAAGCAAGCCAACAGAGCGACTAAATTCCAATAAAATTGATAATATACAAATCATGACTGAATCAATGCGGCCTGTGACCCTATAATTCAGTGTTGGTAAACGTGACCTCGTTCTGTAAACGATCCAACATAAAGGTAAGGCGCCTCTGGAGGGTTCTGCACCACACACAGGTGGTCATCAAAAGCAAACCTAGGTCCAGGAGGGTTGCCTTCTAGAAGAAAGAGTTTACACCTCATTGTCTGGCATGGCATCAGAATAGACTGATGTTGTCTCTTCTGTGTCATCCTTTATGCAGGGCTCCAAACCGGTTCAAGGAACAAACCAAAATTTTCACAGGAACAAAAACAGAAATCAATTTAAATAGTTTTGGAACAGAAATGCGTATTTGAAATGACCATTAACCAGTTAATAATGTTAATTTATTTTCTCTTGAATATTTTCATCAGGCAGTGACAAATCACAATTGAGTAGAAGAGCATGTGACCCTGACACATCAAGCATGAGTAATGATCACCGTAAAGTTGGCCCCCCACCCAACACAAAACATCGGCAAAATAGTCTTATTCGTTTGTGCTTTGTTTGTGCTGGTTTGTGCCGGTGAAAGTTTCGTTTGTGCAGCTGTTTTCCCCCTCCACAATACCGTTCTTCAAAGCATATAGACCAATTCAGTGCACGTTTTAGGTTTGTCATAAACCTAAAACTTGTCATTTAGGTTGTCATTTATTGTCATAAATATATAAAAACTACGACACATGCTCTCTCTGTCAAACACAGAAAAATGTATTCATACATTCATGACATCAAGGCTTGATTATTGCAATGCCTTGTCCTGCAGGCTTAATACAAAAACTCAAAATAGTTCAAAATGCAGCAGCCAGAGTTCTTACCAGCACCTTACAATATGACCACATTAGATTCTGTGTTCATAAAAGTCTGGTCATCTGATCTCAGCAGTGAGATGTTGTAGCTGCAATTGTAACATTCCTTAGTGTTTATCACAATCTGACCCAATAGTTTTAAATTACTGAAATTATGAATTGCTAATTCTAACAAGTTCAAGTTCAATTTATTTATAGAGCGCTTTTCACAATGTAAATAAAGCTGAATTACATCACACCCACAACGACGGCTGCTCAATTATGGAAAAATTATTTTGGTCAGTGAAGAAATCACAATTATTTAAATGATTATATAAACATGATCACTCATTGACTTATTTCAAATTGAAATTACATTGAAATTACATTTATTGCTTTTAAAAAAACATGAAAAAGCGAGTGAGAGTGAGTTTCATAATAAAATGACTTAACTTAATGACTTAAAATAACTGCATGCTCTGTCATCTGCATCACTGATCTTAATCAGTTGCTTGTGAAGATAGTATCATCTTCCCAATTATATTATTTTAATCACGAAATTAAATGCCGTTTTGCTTTTTATAGCGAGAGTGGATAGAGCGCGTCACTTATAGCCGCAACGAAGCGCGAGAAAATCATCATCTCCCTGCCTTAAAATGTGCATTTTTTTATTAAGGTTTACATGAATGAACATAGAACCATATGTATAATAGTCCCCTGCTTACTGATATTCATCATGTCTCATGTAGCAGAAGTGTGTGTCATTCGGAGCGCATGACTAAATAGCGCAACGTAATATGGTAAAATTATTTTAATAATAATAATTTTGTCGTTATCACCGTATTCACTATTGTTTTGAGCCATTATCATAATCAAAATTCGATAAATTGCACAGCCCTACCTACAACTTCCCCCTTCCCGTCACAGCCAAAGGCCCATCTGCCAAAGACAAGGGCCCTGGCAAGCTTCCCCCAAAGCTCTGCATGCTACCAAAAGATTGAAAAGAGATTCAAAACAATAAGATTCAAACATTTGGCATCTTCGGCTCCACAAATTAGCACAGATTCACACCTAATCAGCTATGATCATTTACACAGATTAAATTTCAGTTTTGCTTTAATGCAATCAACAGTATCAACAACCTTTTGCTGATGCTGTTTCCTTGGTTTCTGGTTTATGTTTAGTTCACCTATAGACTATATGACTACATTTTAAAGCTTATGGACAGACTTATGGACAGACTTATGCACAGTCTATAATAAAGATTTTACTTCCTTTCTTACACTTGCTTAAACCCTCTCTAAAAATAGTTACAGTTAGAAGTGTTTCAGTGTATTAAAACAAAGCAATCGTGTGCTACTGTTTATGTGAAATTCTCACCTAATCCTACAGAATGAACCAATGACGATACTGATTGTCCATGCACTTGCCATGTGAATAGCTGATGGGTGTGTCGTTAATAGGGGTGTGCGATATACGTTGTGTGCAATAATATTGTAATTACCAGTTTAAAGATATGCAAAATCAAAATGAGTATTTAACTCATTTTCAGAAGCCAATCAAAACACTGCATTAAGCGATCATGAATTCACTGCATGCTGTGTACTACATGCACATTCAGAGCATGGGGATAGCGGGACAGATCGCCGTGTTTGACAGAAGATTAAATGAGCGCAGAAACTGATATTTAAACATCAACATACTCACAATCCACGCTAGATTTTATTCCTGGACGTGGGACATCGTCACTAGCATGGAGGTGGTTTGGCTTTGAAAGACGCTGTTAGTCAAAAGATGCTGATCTGCAAACTGCCTAAAATCAGTTACAGTCAAAAGCAGCGCAACGACCAATCTCTTTCACCATCTTCAAACTACCCATTATAGTGCACACGATATATAATCGCACACCCCTAGTATGACCACATTAGCCTGGCTGTCAACACTGCTGTGGCTGCCTGTCAAATACTGCATAAACTTTACCATTCTGCTAAATAGTTTAGTTCCTGGGTGAACTCCAGTCCTTCACTGCGATCAGAAAATTCTGGCCAGTTGATAATACCTAGAAGTTTTAAATCAACCACAGCTGGCGGGAAAAAAAACAACAAAATTGACAAAAATTGACATTGACAAATTGTATACAAAAAATGGTTTGGACAAAACTGTTAAAAAAAAAACTATCATGTTCCATAACCATCAACAAGCTTCTTACACCACTCAGCTTCAATCTTGGACCCCTCTTCTTCTGTTCCAGGTCTCTCAGATTTGAAGGGTTCCTTTCTGCAACAGCAATTTTGAGATCTTTCCGTGTTCAATGGGATTTAGATCTGGACTCATTGCTGGGCTCAGAACTCTCCAACGCTTTCTCTCCAACGCTTTGTCTCCAACAATTTCTTGGTGCTTTTTAAGGTGTGTTTGGGTCATTGTCTGACGCAGACCCAGCTTTCTGACAGGTCCTAGGTCCTACATTGCAGCCCCAATTTTTTTATTGTCTTCAGATTTCAAGACTCCTTGCACATAGTCAAGGCATCCAGTTCTAGAGGCAGCAAAACAAACCTCATCTTTGAACCACCACCATGTTGGCTGTAGATACTGTGTTCTTTTCATTGCAGGCCTCATACTGTCTTCTGTAAATAGTAGAATGACATGCTTTTCCGAAAAGCTTTACCATAGTCTCATCTGTCCACAAAATGTTCTCCAGGAAGGATTAAGGCTTACTCAGGTACATTTTTGTAACTCCAGTCTGGCTTTTTTATGTCTCTTTGTCAGCAGTGGGGTTCTCCTCAGTTTCCTGCCATAGTACTTCATCTCATTCAGATGACGACATATGGTCTGACACTTTTGCACCCTGAGTCTGCTGGACAGCCTGAATTTGTGTGGAACTATCCAGTGCAGCCACCTTTCATCAATTTCTCTTCCGTCCGCATCCAGGGAGATTAGCCACAGTTCCACTTGATTTATTTCCATTTGAGTTATACTTGATTTTTTTCTCCATGCTTGATGTGACACAACACAAAGGCTGAATCAACTTTTACACATTCAGGCTGGCTTCAGGTGTGAATTCTATGTTGCCAGCACCTGTTACTTACCACAGATGAGTTAAAAATATGCATCACATGCTTGAAATAAAATGATTTACCCACAGTTTTAAAAATGTGCCAACAATTTTGTCCAGCCCATTTTTTGAGATTTGTGTTTCTCCAATACACATGGAAGAAATGAACTTATATATACCGTATATACCAAAACATTTGTAATGGCAACAATTTCTGGGAGAAATGGTGTATTTTCTGAAAATATTCCATGGCTGTCAATACTTTCATCCATGACCATATGTGTGCCACAATCATTGAAACCCCTATAAATACATATGAGCAAATATATTAAGTATATTCCCTTTTAATGTTTTGCATTTTTTTTTACACCTGGGTGACTAGAAACAGGAAATAGTTTTGTTTCCTCTCGGACAGGGTATAAATATGAATAACTCATAGGCCAAACTCTCTTAGTCATTCATCAGAATGGCTAAGAACAAATAAATTACTGTGAAGTGCGGCAAATAGTTTCCTACAAAATAGGAAGTGGCTATAAAAAAAAAAAAATGCAAAAACACTGAAAATGCCAATTTCAAAATCAAGGCAATAATCAAAAAATGTTATGAATCGCTCTGGAGGAAGATGTGTGTCTGTCTTCTCAGCACGCTGTCAAGGAGGTTAGAAGTGGCCATAACAAAGAATCACAGCTGCAGAAATGCAGACATTAGTTGGGTCTTGAGCTTAGAAAGTCCCTGAAACTACAATCCAAGGTCACCTTTATCACCACAAATCTGTACAAAAAGGTTTCAAGAAAAAATCTATTCTCATCCAGAACTCTTTATGGTGCTAGACACTACTGTAACTTTAAACCAGATTAAACCAGAATTGGCAATAAGCACCAGAAGTGGGTTTGGTGCACACAGGCAAGTAGCCATATGGAAAAGTATCTCATGCCCACAGTTAAATATGGTTATGGCCCTGTTTTGGGGTTTCTTTGCCAGAGGAGAGGTCCTGGACATCTTGTTAAGATACATGGTATCATGGACTTGATTACAAAAACCACAAAATTAAGGTCTTGCCCTGGTCATCCCAGTCCCCAGACTTGAATCTCATAGAAAACCTGTTGGCTGTACTGAGGAGGAAAATCCACCAGCATGGATCTTAAAATGTGTGACATGTTTTTTTTGTCACTTACGGTTGCCCATAATCAAAATGTGACCTCTGCATTTAACCCATCCTTCATGGGGAGTGAACACGCACTGCACGTCGTGAACACACACAGTCGCTTTTATCCAAAGCGAATTATCAGGACTTGCCTTCCCCTGGGATCGAACCCACAACCTTTGCGGTGTTAATGCAATGCTCTACCAGTTGAGCTAACAGGAAGGCTACCTGCTGGTGCTGGAAATGAACCAGCAACCTACTGATTATAAGCCCAACTCCTTAACCAGTAGACTACAACTGCCCCGCCAAAGATTTTCTCCTGAAGGATGTGAAGAGATTTTGAATGGAGGAATGGTCTCATATTCCTTGCCATGTAGTCACAACATCATCAGTTGTCTAAAAGGATGTCATTGATTGTGGCACACATATATTTAACAAAAGTATTTCTTTCTATAAAACAGTGTTGTATTTGCAATTGCTTGTTTTCAATTAGAGCAGCTGTTTTGTTAATATTTTGAGCAAAAGATTAAACCAAGTTAAACAAAAGACTTTTTTTTTTACAGCCGTCTTTGCTCATGTTTACCAAGGGTGTCAATGTTAGTGGAGGGCACTGAGCAACCCTATGGATTTATAACTCAAATTACTTAAAGGAATGTTAGGCTGCAATTAAATAATAAACCCATTAAAACAGATGTGCTGACATTCACCAAGTCTGTCTTTCAGTTATTTGCCCAAGGTCCTGTAGTTACAGTAACTGGATCATTAAATGTAATAAATATTCCTATTAACATACTTATCAACCCTTGCACTAGCTATTGTGTATATCTGTCCCCTGCCTTGTCACAGAAGTGTGATTTTTTAGCTGCAAATAGTAACATTATGCTTCTGCCGCCATCTCTGTTTCCTCAGTGCTTAGCATATTGTCATAAAAGCAAACCCAACAGTTTTTAAATCTATATAATTAGAAATCATTATTACCAGCTCTCTATTTATATTTGTTATAGTAAAAGCATCCATGTAATTTTAACCAAGGCAACACATAAGAAAAAATATATGAAAACAGAATGTCCTTAAAGTAAAACACACTTTTCAACAGAAGAAAGACTCTACAGAGCATGTGATAAGTGTCAAAACTAAAAAAAAATAGAAAGATATATAAAGTTGTTCTCACCGTCCTCTTCGCGGTCATCAGCAGTTCTGTTGAGTGAATTTTGTAGCCATAGGACAGGTCCTGACAGACCTTTAAACACACAAACATTTACCTATTAAAATGACCACGTCAAACGAAAGCCACAGCCTACCTCAAAACCCTGTCTGCTGAAGTACCTTGGTGTTGTAAAGTCTGAGCGATGCTTCTTAGATTCTGATTTTTTTTCATGTCTTTAGACTGGCTCTTCAGTCCTACATTAGCCAAATTGCCTTCATGGTTCTCATCATTCTGTTCATTCTCATCTTCCTCACTTTTATCATCCTCTGCCTCTTCATCCTGTGACTCTGTGGTCAGACCAAAGAACTCCTCCTCTGTCTATCAGAAGAAATATAAACTCGTGTTACATTTCATGTGGTCAGGAGCCCTATATTAACTAGTTTTGTGCCAGTTTTGTGTATTAACAAACCATTCCTGCCCTCTTCTCAGGAGAATTGTGTCGTCGTTTCTTGGAAAGGTCCTGGCGATCAGATACAAGACCTATGCTGAGAATCTTGTCTACCACACGAGCTCTTGATCGTTTCGCTGTGAGTCGCTTTTGGATGTTCCCCAAAACATCTGTGGACAGAACAGAAAATAATAGAAATTACTTGTACACCAATCCAGAAACCTTTCCAGAAATTTCCAGAAATCTTGGAAAATTCTTGTATTTAATTTAATCTCTATTCCTATTTAGCTAACTTTACAGCTGTACTAGCTTTTTACCATTAACATTTGTATGACTTCTCCATGATTCTTTAAGTTTGTGAAAATTTCACATAAATGGTTGAGAGCTGAGCATTGTTGTACAAATATATTTCTTAGGAAACCTGACATCAACCCTATGATGTCAATCCTGTTAAATTTTATCTTGTAAAAATTTAACTGACACTAACCATCAGAGTCTCTGTATTCCTCAAAGAGCATACTGAGTTCCCGCTCTTGTTCTTCAGTCCAGAGGACAATACGAGTCCCTTTTCTGAGCAGATGAAATACATGCAAAAACAGCAATGTTCAATGCATATATAATAATCACAGAAAATGTATTTCAAACTGATATTAACCAACACACTTATTATAGTAACCAAACACAGATAACACGTAACATTTGTATTGCACCTTTGTTTTTTTAAATCCTTCACACTGTCCACCAAACCTAACAGCACCATTTGAGAGGCCACTTCGCGACGTGTACGGCTGCTACTCAAGGAATGGATTAACAGCTCGACAATATCAGGCACTGACAAAGAAAAATTCCCAACATTTTAGATATAAAACAGTCATTAAAAAAACAAAAAAAACCAAACAGGTGCTGCTGTGGGTGAAGTCCCACCTCCAGTGTCCTTGTGCTTTTCATACAACTGCTTAAGCTCCTCTTCTTCTTCAGGTGTCCAATTAGCTTTCTTCTTAGGGCCTTCACTAATCAAACATGAGCATGTGAATAAAGAAAATATCCCCAGATCTTAAACACTGTCAGACATGTGTTAAGTCTTACCCATCTTTGCTATAGCCCTCAGTCATCTCTCTCACAGTCCCCACACTCTTCCAAAACAGCAGTTCCACAAACGCTTTGCTGTTTGTAGCAGCAAATGCAAAGAATCGGTTAAGGACATACTTTGCAAAAGTAACAAGCTCCTGTCAAAAACATGAAAAAGAAAAAATTGTAATATCAGTCAGTATTTATAATAAAGTAACATTAATGAAGAGCAGTACTTGATAGGCAGCTGCCGCTGGGTCCTCCAGGATCTTCTTAAACAGGCAAAAGACAGACAGCTGGTAGAGTAATGCATCCATCTTCAGGTCCACAGCCAGTCTGTGCAGCATGCGTGTGATGCAGTGGTTGGTATGAGGGGAGTTCTCAGAGTATGAGCGCAGCAGGGTGATGTATGGACGCACTGCACTTGGACTGGCAAATCTGTCAATCATAATTCTGAATTGAACACTGTAGCATAAAACCAAAGAAACAACTCACACAAATCCTTCAGTCGACCCAAATTCTAAAACTTAGAAAAGCTGCAAAATACACCTGATTAACATAAACAGCTTGACACAATATAATTTGTCCCGCCGTAATTAAAAGTAAATTAATATTTTTACATATAACATATAACAGTGTATGTTTCAGCAAAGCATTTGCTAATCACAGTCAGTCAGACCCCTCCCTCATGTTTGTCACCACCCTTGAATCTGCTCCCACAAACACAAGCACATACAAAATCTGCATAGCCACCAATCTTGCAACTCAGATTGCATAATGTGGGAAACACCTCATCTGTTTTATAAACAGATCAGTAAAATAAAAGTACAGTAACAAATTTTTAAAATTCCATTGTACCTGTGACAAAGACAATGATGTACTGTTCTAATCTATATATTTCTGCTCTTCATTGTCAAAGCTGTGTTTAGGCAAAACCATTACTAAA
>JBAJNP010012379.1:0-13485 GCA_036877545.1 Yasuhikotakia modesta | reverse complement strand
AGAGAGAGAGAGAGAGAGAAAGAGAGAGCTCATGAATTTGGTAACCTGTTTGGCTTTAACTTGCTCAAAGTAATTCTTGGCCAAGCCAAATGTGTTTGCATCGGTAGTGTCTTAAAAACAATGTAAGTGTTAATATCTTTTGATTTAAATTAAAGAAAATAAGAGTTAAAATGCAGTGGCTGTATTTTAAATGAACTTTTGCTCATTTGAATGCAGGGTGAAACATACCTGCTCTATAGATTTGTTTCACTATGTTCAGTTCTAGCTATGCCCTAACAACTTCCCAGAATGCAACAGCAACACGCTAATAACCTTAGCAGAGTTTTGAACAAACTAGTTGATGTAAATGTTTTAACTCCGATTTTATTGTACTTTTTCAAAAAGCTGAAGTGTTGTTATGCTAGTTCTTTGCAATTCTAGTTCAGTCTGAGCCTCGGGCGCCAATTGTTGGAAACTGCTGAAAACTGAAAAATCAATAAATGAATAAAAAGAAGAGCAAGGGGAAACATCACAGTTTTGTATGAAATTAAAGTTTGTTTTGTCTGTAATAAAAGTGCTACAAATGCTGACTCACACCTCATTGCCTGAGAACAAGCACGTCGCCCTTTGAAGCAAGAATCTTGATGTGCATTCTTGAATGTGAAAAGAGCAGAACATATGTTCCTATCTTTATATAACTGGCACCTGTCCTCACCGAAGACTTTACCACACCCATGAGGCCAGCACAGAATCACACGCTCTGCTATCTTTGCCAGACAGCTGAGCTAAGTTTCTTTTAGAGTAAAGCATTAATTGTCTGGAGAGATGTTGTAGCTCATATTTCTGTCATATTGCAGAGGTAGTTGCTTGTGAAAACAATCACACTGTTGTGTCACTATATACACTGTATATACTGTACTATATATGTATAGTATATTTTCCATATTAGCTCATTTCTTGGTGCAAAGTCCAGTTAATGAAAGTAGCTGTTTTGATGAAAGATTTGTGTTTGTGTTCACATGGTTGTGGGTCAGCTAGCTAATAACAAATTTAAACCAACTAAAACAAGCTTCCATGTTTAAAGCATACCTACCAGTTTAAGTTGGACAGTTTTAGTTGTTACAGTTTAGTTGTTAGTTTATGGGCATGATGCCTTGATAATGGAATCCTTTAAAGTACCGTGCAATTGCCATGAAGTTTATAATTAAATCTTTTTGATCTCCTGCTGCTTATTCAATTTTTATTGTATTACTATATGGTACCAATCACTGTTCATTCCAGCAATACTGGAAAGAGGATAAATATCAATGGAATTAAATTTCACAATTAGCTTTTCCATGTAGCTTTGTTGATGTTTGTTTGTATTGATGCGTTGAATTTCCCTCTGTGTTGAAGACATGAATAATACTCTGATGAAAAATAAGTTACTCAAAGATTTAATCAATGCACAAGTTAACAGACATATTACAGATGCACATTTAATAGATTTTACAGTCGCCTGTTAATATCTAGTCTGACTGATAAGTGCATGAAATGTCTATACCAAATGAGTGATACTTTACCTCCTGCTACTACAAATAGTAGTAGGATAGCATTTATATAAATAGATTACAGTAGTGGGGTCATCTCTATGTCTAGTAATGACTTCCTTTTAATGTTTTTTCCCAACACAAATACAAATAAGTGTCTTGAAAATGCTGAGCAGTCTGATTCATTGGCTGCTCTAATGGGAACTTTTAGCAATGGGTTTAAATGGCCCCAGTGTTTGAGTGAAGGATTTAAGGAATCTAAGTCATGTCCAATTTAATCAGTCTAATTCTCTTAAACATCTCATAGGAGTTGCCTTGGAGGGACAGCAGCACTATAATGGCATTTTGTGGCGCCCACAGTATAGTCTTTCATCTCTATTGTTGTTGGACATTTTTGGGGAGAAATTTTGGAACCGTATTTATTCTGCATGCCTTTGAATTTGTTGGTAGTGGTTCTTGTATGACTTTTCTTTCATCCTATTTTTGTATTTAAAGAATTTTATACATCAGACTGTCTCAATGTTATACAAGAGACAATCTGACAAAACATAGCTATGTATCAGTAACTGGTTTTACTGGGTCCATGGAAGGGTCACTGGTTATACTGCCTGGACTTTTACTCAGGAATTCTGTGTTTTGTTTTCTTGTGCTTGTCTAATTTGTTTCTTTTGGCTTTTGTCCTTGTTTTTTTTTGGGTGTATGGCACCGAAGGTAATTACCAACTTATGTGTGTACTCAAGAACTTGACTGTGGTTGCATTTATTAGAGGTAAATATCAGGGCAGTCATTGTTTTAAAGACATTTTACAAATTGCTGACTTCCTTATATTTTCTTTACAGCACTTTTTCCTACACTTTAAGCTAGACACAAAATATAGTGCTTCAGTCACTTCTAAGACTAATAATACAGAGCTCTGTGTTTGCATAAAGATTTTACATAAATATTTTCCACAATACCATAGTTCCCGAGAACATTAGTAAGGAAGTGTTTGTTTTGTTTTGTGCAGCCAGACTTTGATCATCATTATGAAGGCTGGTCTACTTTGCAGCTTATTTTGGCCAAATTACCTCTCAAGTAACCAGCCCAAACTGTTTAAAAACATGTTTATCTATAATGGTTAATTTGACCAGAATTTTCAAATTATTGCATAGCTGTGTCAGTCTGTGACCAGCTGAACATAATTATGTGTGTGTTTCAGGAATGTTTGTTTCCCCAAAGTAATCAGCAACCAAAGCTAAAGGCTAACCTATGCTGTCATGTTACACAGATCACACCACAGTCAAGCCCAAAACTTGCTCATTTCCTGGTTATCATATGGGTCAGGCATCCTCAGAAGGCCTGACCTTCAAGCCCTCCATCAAGGCAACCTTTGGTTTATACAGGATGTTTCCTGGGGTCCATCCAACATCTGGATATCAACCCCTTACTCTTATTATCCAGCTTCCCAGGAAAACTTACTTCACCTCCTTGCAAGTCTCTCAATGTGACCGACCTTGTGCATCTGCCAGAACAATAATCTGATGCACTGTCTGTCTAATCGCCAGCTTTGTAACCTCTGGCTTCCTGTAACTGCTGCACTGAGTGGTTTCTGGCTTTTACCCAGATGCACAAGCAAACAAATGATGGGAGTAAGTTTATTCAACACTTAAAGAAATAGTTCATTTGAAAATTAAAGTTCTGTCATCATTAACTCATGCTCATGACTTTGCATTCTAGGTCATCCAATCACAAATGGTTATAGTTATATATAGGTGTAAATGGGTTCTAAAACATTACAATATCTCTCACCTGACCACTGGTGACCAGATTAACTTCCTTGCTCAGCCTTTTGAAAGCTCCAGTCACCATTCATAGTCCTTGAAAAAGAGCGAACAGTATATTATTAAACCAACATTCTTCGTCTTTCTCTGAGGAAAAAATGACATGTTTCGGATGACAAAACGGTGAGTAAATGATTTCCAAACGAATCCCTGCACTCTCATGTCCTTTATAAATTCAGTGGCTATGTGAATTCGTTTAGCTTAAGATATGAAGGCAGTGATGAACCGCACACAATAAATTTAAATCCAACTTTTTTTAACACCTCTAGGGGATAATTTCGATACTTAGACTTTCTACACAGTGAGCAAAAATGATGACAGAATTTAAATCTGATCTTCGCCTTCAGGACGCCCATAAAAACAACCTTTCCCCCTGCAGTGGACTGATGAAAGAGTTTTTCGTTGTAGCTAACATCCCCTCTCTTTCTCCATGGCAAAATGCTTCTCCACTGTCAGATGTACAAAACAATGCAATGGAGGGTCTGGCATCCCGACACGTTTTCTCTCTCTGTCATTACCTCTGCAACCAGAGGCAAAGTGACACTTTGTGTTCTGTGCGAATGACTTTGTGACAAGGACCATTCTGGCTCTAAGGGCCCGATTTTAAACCCCCCACCTCTCCCATTTCTTTTATTGCTAATAAGCTAATTTGCTGGCAGCAGACAGCAGAATTCACAGCTGAATAAAGACAGTCCAGCATGCCTGCATGTCAAATAAAACTTTGACTCTGTTAACAACTCTCTCTCTATATATTTATTTTTCTTATTTGTGCTGTGTGGAGCTGTTTTCAAGTGTTAAATTTAGTAAAAGTAGCTTATTGGCGTCCAGGCAAAAATTACAAACATACAGTAACTGTAAAATTCACTTTTAAGAAGTGTACATGTTCTGTAATTTCATTATTTCATTATTTTTTGCAGTAATGAGAACAACAATAAAAATATGCTTCTTTTTCATGAGAATCATTGTTTCAGTGAAAAAAATGTATAAGCTGTTAAAATGGGTTTCTTTTTCTTCTAAGAATCTAATTTGTTTATTTATATACCAGTCAGATATTTGGCCCAATACTTTTTTACTGTTATCCTATTAATATTATTCCAGGCTTTTTAACCATCATTTTATTTTGTAAATACTGTAACTAGTCATTGAAACAGAAAATGATGAACAAATTCACAGTTATCCCAAACTGTGAGTGATAAAATGTGATTGTATTCTTAAACAAGTTTCTAAATTATGATTGTTTCAACCCCTACACAATGATGGGAAATGCTTGTATTGGGCTGCATGTACTGTGGCTAAATCAATGACAGTCAATTGTGTTTGGAGAGGTGATTGACTCATTTTCCCCAGAATAAGATAACACACCCGTTGCTGCTTTTCCTGAGCTTTGCTAATACAATTTTTATGACCCCCACTCATTTTTTAACCTCTACAACAATGAAAAAAACACAGACAGAGAGAAGTAGGGCTCCAGTCATCCTCTTCAGCCTCATGAATGCATTTGTTGGAGGGTGACTGCCAGAAAAGCCTGAATGCATTTCCATATAAAGACGGAGAAGCGCTTATTTAGATGTGCTTGACATTTTGGTGAGAGGGGAAGGTTAAGGGTGAGATCGCTGGAATATTAATATCCGTGACTAACAAACCATTGCAAGCTCTCTCTCCATGTCTAGACACTCACTTGCCTTTGGAAATGATCCGCGGCTGAGGGTTCGAGTGTAATTAAAGTGGGGAATTTATTCAGATGCCATTATATGTTATTGATTGAAGGTTTCTGTGAAAATCTTTGCTTCTAATGTATATGTATACTCTGTGACAAGGAATCAAAATAGCAACAAACTACTTTCTAAAAGTTATAAAAATATAATAAAATTTATAATCAGAATATTTATTTTAGAATAATTGTAAACATAAAAATGTTTAATATATGCATATATTTTGTATACAGTATTTGTATATTGTATATTAGTATATATTAGTGCTGCCATTGTATGTGTGTGTGTGTGAGGATCCTTAAATATAATAGGAATCCTGTTTTTTAATTTATCTCAATATATCTGACCTTATTGTTAGGCAGTTTATAAGAATTGTGAATGGCGTGCATGTCAAGAGGTGAAGAAGCAGAGACCGATGGAATGATTACAATAAGATGTAGGAAAGCAAAATAAATAAATGTGACTCGACTCGACTTTTCCCTCATCTGATTAGCAGCAGATTAGAGCCAGGCTGACCTGTGCCGATTGATTGAATATGAGTAATCGATCACAGTCGTTTTTACAAGGTGCGCTGTGATGTCACAGCCGTTTTCTCAGAGTCGCCCTGATTTAAAACAGCAGCCATTATGGTCATCTCTCACTAAATTAAATTAGATTGAGACGGAGGAGGAAGCCAGGCATATGCAGGATGTGAGGTATGTCTATTCTCACACAGCATTTGTCTTCGGTGATCCACAGGAGGAGGAAGAAGAGGAAAGGAGAGCAGACAACGGGAGGAACGGAAGGATAGAGCCGGTGGGAAGAGCAGATTCCTGTATGGAGTCAATCTCTCTTGAGTAAGTCCTCACAGGAAGAACCATTGATTTCTTTCTGATTCAGTCTGATTCTTGCTTAGAGCCTCCACTGGAAACACAAAACACAGAAACATTACAGCTCAGAGACGTTCTTCTGGATAATTTCTTAAATAAATGTCTTGAAAAATTATTAAACACAAACATGAGACTTTCCAGGCTTCTCTTTTTTATACAACCAAAGTTTATGGTGTCCAAAAACAGCGTAAAGGTGTTATAAAAGTGGGCCATAGAACATACAGATATGCAAATAAGATCTGCAGTCTACAGTACGATCAAAACTGTCATAAATAATTGTTTGTAGCAGCCTAATGGTTTTGATACATATCTCTATATGTTCTAAAGATCATGTGGTTTGAGTGACATGTAGATGAATAGATGATGATGACAAAATGTTTAATTTTGGTGACATCATTAGATTTTAACTGGCTGTGAAAGATTCCAATTTTCAGCTGTTTAACAGACCGCAGCATCTCATCACTCCTTTTTGTTCATCCTCTGAACCACTTTTTGTTTTTCTCTCCTTATCCAATGTGTTTCTAGCCATATATTTTTCACACAGATTTAGTGTATGTTATATAAACCCAGAACAAGCCTAATAAAAACCTCAATCTGATCCTAATCACTTAATTGAAGTGTCCATTTGGGTCCTTCTTTGACTTATATGTCTTAATGGCTCCTGGGATTATAGATGGTTTCATACTAGGCTGGATCTAAACTAACACTAACCCTAACAGTAGCTCAGTGGTTCTCAACTTTATATGTATATTTGTATAGTTTTGTAAATGTATGTTTGTTATAAAAAATAACCTAAAATAAATTCTGTGTATTGATTTTTATTTGCTTGTTTACTTTGGTTTTGTTTCTTCTCACATTTTCTTCATTTGTTACTGTCTCTATAGTGAAATGCTAACGCTGGTTGAGGTGTCCAATGTTGGTGGGCCGCTAGGAATCCATGTGGTGCCCTTTAGTGCCAGAGATAGAAGGTAAAGCCACAGTGTCTATCCTGAAGTCATTTATTCTTGTTCCATCACTCCTTATTCCACAGACCACAGGTTCCAGGACAGGTTTAAGAAGACTGTCCTACAGGAACATTTGCTCCTGCAATGCTCTTCTCAAAACTTACTGGTATGGTTGTTACCCATAATCCTTTGCTGTGTCCTCTGCATCCTTCAACCTTCAGTCATATCTCACCTAGCTTTGCACAGATTTTTTCAATCAGTGCAGCTTTAAATATGGCCCATATATTTGAGGTAGTTTTTCATCATTCCTCAAGGACATATTGACAATACGTTTTTCTATCACGAGGGCTTTTCTTAACCACATGTGGAGTTTTCTATAACTCCATTTTCAAGTTCTCTCTGAATAATGAAAGCAAAGCTGCAATAGCTCTGGCTTTGTATAAGACCACAAAAATGAGCAGACCGTGGGACTGCTAACACCCTGCTCCCCTCCAGAAGGACAAAGGGAGTACAGGGCATGGCTCTGAATAAATTAAGGAACTTTATTGCAACAGGGAAAGCCTCAAAGCAGCCAACTCAATTCATCTAAACTGCTGTACCCAATCTAACTAAAAGCTCAGCTATATTGTGGGCCAATCACAGAACAGCATTCATCCAAGGTCAGTTGTTGTAAGATACACAAAATGATAAAAGGAAGGTGCAAATAAATGAAACTGTTTGGATTTAGTGAATAGTGACTATAAATGGATTTTCTGGGAGCTATTTATAAACTGTAAATATCAATAATCTTTCATGTGTACATAGAAGCTAGCACATAAAACTTACGCATGTATATTTTCCTACATTATCACAACTTCTTATGCTAATATTCTATAGACACAAGTTCTTGTCATCATATCACACACTAAACTGTTACTCACCTGCTATTTTAGCTAAGGGCTAATCAGAACCTGTCAATTTATTTCACCCAGACAAAATGTCACACTTCCACAGCGACACATCTATTACGACCTCATCAGCTCCTCCACTGGTATGATTGGTGGAAGGTGTTGAACTCATTAGCATCTTGATAGAGGGCACGAGGGTAAAAGAACGACCCCAGAGAGTGAACTCTTAAAATGACCAACGTCTTCTCTTTCTGCCAACAGCTTGAGGAGTGTGACATCTCGTAAAATTACATACACACTAAAACATGACTTCAGTAATGAGAGCTCATCACATGACCAATGTTCAGTGCAAACAAGTTGGGGTCTAATGGCTTGGCATAAATGGATTCTGATTGCATTGTTATTTAATTAAAGACCAGGTGGTCTCCTGCGTGTTCTGGTTTGTCACTTAAGTGAGGGACAGCTTTGGTTATGTTAAAGCCATTAAAAAAGCGCTGCCAAGCTCCACAACTTTGTGTTTACTCAACATCTTAATTTATCTTAATTGCTCTTCAGATGTATGGTGTAATTACTGTAGGTTCCATTTATTTCAGTAGTGCATGTGTTTGGTACCTGGTTTGGTACCTATAAAGGCTGTAAAGAACATCAATGTAAGAGTTAATTTTACCTTATTAAATCAAAATTAGGCCAAATTTTATACATAACATTTTATTATTAACCATTAGGGTAACATAAAATAGGTACACAGGTGTGTGTGCCAAGACATTTTTTTGCTTCATGCCAACATTTATGAATGAAAAGCCTTGACTTGATAATTCATACAGAGGAAAGACCTGTGGCCAATAAAATATGTAAATGTCACAAATTGACAATTGGCTCATGTAAATGAAAGTGGGATATATAGTATATTTTATATTTAAATATATTTATTAGTAGTAGTATTTATAATTTAGCACTCATTCTCAAAGAAGCCCTAGAGTGTGACATATCCAGTTGCCCTGCATTTTACTGTACTGTACAATACAGAGTCTAAATTTCTTATGCTTAAAGTCTAGTGTGACTGCACCTTTAGACATTTTATAAGCTAATGAGTAATGAACATACACAGATTCTAGATAAGTGCACTGAGAGTTTTGCTAATCCTCGTTCTTTCCCACAGCTGGTTCGCATCAAGATTATGAAGACAAGAGCAAGCTGTGTAATTACTCCACAAGACCACCAGCGAAACCCTTCTCTAAGCCTAATTACATCTCTCTAGCACACTGTTTGTTCCCCTTTAACTAGTTCATCTGTACATCCATCCAGCCGTTTCTGGATGATGTAATGAGGACTGTGAATGTTTTTACACGTAACATGTTTCTTCACCCATGTCTTTAATTCAAGCCACGTTTTTCTGTCTGTGTGTTCATAAGATCTCTTTCCTGTCTGCTGTGATTAGCACACACATACATGTGTTCTAAACCTATTAATGTTTTGTTTTAAACCGAAAGTTAAACTTTTGGTGTTGAACAGTGCTGATGCAACAGACTTAGTGGAAGGAGGAGAGACTGTTTATATCAAAATCTCCTGTGCGCTTTTTAAGCCCATCAAATGCAACGGTGCGTTTCACATGATCGCATCTCAGGGTTTGTAGATTAGGGGCCATGGTGCTCTCGATCCGGAACCACAGCAGGTCTGTGAGCGGTGCCAAAAAATCCATATGGCCAAAGTAGGCTTAAGTTCAAAAGTCTTTTCTGATGTGTTGAGTTAAAAGAGAGCTGCGAGGAGCAGGAAACTTTTCCAAAATTCAGGATCACTGAGTATGTTTTCTGACATTTTTTTCTAGATTTGACAAAGGTGGAATGATGATGTCTATCGCTAACTCTAATCTCTGTTTTAATCTTCCTGCAGCTGTGAAATCTACTGTTCATAATTCTCTCTCTCTCTCTCTCTGTGGACGTATGCAGTGGACAAAAGTTTTGCTGTTTTGTTTAACAAACATCTACCATGATAACAGTAGCTCATACTAAAATACCATTATTTCTTGGCTTGTTTTACTACAGTGAAGCTGTGAAAGATGGTATTATTTACTACTTCATAAAAATATGCTATTAATTAATAATATTGGTTTATATAAACATTACAACAAAATTACAGAAATATTACAAAACAAACTCTTCTTATTTCGTTTGAAAAAGGTGGCATTCATTTTACAGCTATAACAATTATAGTGCTGTGGTATTTTGACTGAGAATATTGTTACCATGGTTTCATAGTTATCATATTTTCAAGGCTCTCTCAAAATAACCATTTTCAACTTTAATTGCATTTTAAATTCATTGATTTTAATTGCATTGTGCCATTACACTGAAGCTAGCAGTGTGTACTTTGTTAAATCACGCCCGGCTGAAGCCGTGCATGTGTCTCAGGGTCTGACAGTAATGTGTGGTGTAGCTGATCTGGGAACAGCGCTGTCACTGAGCCGAATGTCAGTAATATGTACTGTGACTGTTCCAGGACACTTGGTTTGTTAGTCAAGAGGCTGGAGAGGGGCGGAAAAGCAGAGCGTGAAGCTCTGTTCCAGGAGAATGACTGTATCGTCCGGATTAACAACAGAGACCTGCGCAACATCCGATTTGAACAGTAAGCCCCTCGCTGAAGGAGACAGAGAGACCTTCTTTTTCTTCTCTGTCTCTCTCTCTCATACTGTAACTCATGCCCTGCTCTGTTCCCTCAATATATCTGTAATCCTTTCAACCTTTCTGTCCTTCTCACACTTTCATGAGCTGTCAATCTTACTCAGCGCTTTGAGAATCTCCTCTGTTGTGTTATCAATCTTCTTAGTGTTCTTTCATCTCAACTTTCTTTAACTCAAAACAAAACATTGCTGATCAAAGCTTGAAGGAAGTCACTGAATCTGAGTTATAGAGGTTATAGGGAGGTTTAGTCACCTGTTCAGATCAACATGGATCTTACAGTAGAAATTTGCATTATTAATACATATTCCTTGTTTTAACTGTAGATGATTCATTAGTGCATGTTATTCCTTATTTACATTAATAATAAGGACAATCGGTTTCCTTTTACTTGGGTAAGAAAGAAACAACCCTGAGCATTTTATTTAGTGCCATAGCCACCACCCACAGTACTGCACACCCTAGCAACCACCTACAGTACTGTACTCCCTAGGCACCACCTACAGTACTGTACTCCCTAGGCACCACCTACAGTATTGTATGCCCTAGCAACCATTTACAGTACTGTACGCCCTAGCAACCACCTACAGTATTGTACCCCCTAGCAACCATCTTCAGTACTGTATGCCCTAGCAACCACCTGACAACCACTCACATCATCACCCAAGAATCATGCTGGTAGATGGACAGACAACGTTTTCTGTATTTTGCATGGACCGTTTCAGTTTAGTGTTCTGAATTATATAATGTATTGAACACTTTAATGCAGCCCTAACTGACCCTCATTTAAATTTGATGTAAGGTTTTTACAAACAAACTATAACATTCCCATAATATGATGAACCTCATCATATATGCTGTATCACAGAGCTCACATGTGGCCTGTTGGATTTAAGACCTCTGGCAAAGATAAAAGATGGGGAGGTGGAACGTTTCCTTCCACATTATCTTTAAGAACTTCCTTTGGCCCACACTCGGACATCTTGGCCTGGCCCAGATGCTTCCAGAAAATGGGCATAGAGGGCAAAATGAGCAAGAACTCAGCTGCAACAGAGAACCGCCCACTTAAAGAGACCGAGCGAGAAATGCTGGACAGGGTCCGTCACAGGGCACTGAAAGGGCACAGCTGTGGGCTAATTCATAATCAAATCCAGAACTAATTTACATACATCATTCAGTCCGCTTACACAAACTCAACACCACCAGTTAATTTCCCCAGTGTCTCAGAGCATTATTATGTTTTAATTGCTTGACTTCTTTTGTCTGCGATCCAGTCAAGACCTTATATATCTGTTAGTGTTCACCATAAGTGCAAATAAGCAAGCCTGATAGGATCACAGACCTCCTAAGGATTAGGAAATGCAACCTTACGTATTATGCACATATCGGGTCAATAAAGTGTTTGTAACACATGTTCGATATTATGGCCTTTTGTTCTTTGTATATTACGGCCCCTTGGGTGTTTGACTTAATGATACGGTACGGTAGCTATCCTTAAACCAAATTGCTTAAGCTTTCACTCGTAATGTCAATTCACAAGAGAGTTACGTTTTAATCTACGTTATTTTTTTGCCGCACACATGAGCAGCCAGCAGCTGAAATTGCTGTGATGAATTCAGCCTGATATTTTCTTTATCTTTCCTCCTCTCATTCCATCTCTCTCTCCCATTTCTTGATTGTGCTCCATGTGGAGTTATAATTCATAACAATATTCTAATCTTATTGGATTGTTTGCATGGGTAAATATTTATCAGCAGTTGATCTAACGCAATGTAATGATGCGTTGATGGAGTCATTTATTATTCAATCAGACAGGGGAGCAGTGTGATTAGCCGTGTGTCACAGCTCTGCTCGTTTGCTTAGACACAGATGCACACAGTTTTTTGGGGGGTGGGGCCACATTTGCATAAAAATAGATGGGCGTCCCTAAAGTGAGACGCTATTTGCTCTTCAGATACAGAGAATGATCTAATGAAGAGTTTATTGAGATGGAAACAGTTTGTCATTAAGTCTCTCTGATGGCGTTAACATTCTGATTTAAAGTAACAAACAGTTGAATACACAGAGCGACTGTTTGATAATATTTTCAGCTTTTAATTGTTATTGCATTTGCTTTAAGATTCCCAGGTCAAGTTATTTATAAGTTATATTTATTTGCAAAGCAGCCCCAGTAACCTGTAATATCTGTAGGCTTTTCTTATGTTTGTTTAATTTTTATAACAAAAAATTAAACCTTTTTTAAGAAGTAATTAAGCCAGAAATTAAAATTTGCCCCCTTATGTTGTTCCAAACAATTTTGTGTGGAACATAAAATAAGATGGTAGAATATCCACGCGGTTTCTTTCCAAAAATGAAAGTAAATGCAAACTGGGGCTCCTATAATGTCAATGACCCCAAATTTGCCCTAAATGAAGCAATTTAAGTTCTTTCCTCACATAAATCAATTCAATGACTTAATGGAAAATTGGGAATACAATATTAGGGTGTTTTTTATGGAGGTTTTATGGTAATTTTTGGAGCTCTACAGATTTTGGTTCACTTGCTGTAGATTGTATGGAACAGAACAGCGTGAGCCTGCAAAAGACTTTCTCATTCATGGATGAAAGAAACTCGTATTGTATTAAAGCTGCAAGCAGCGATAAGCGGGACCTCGCACCGGTGCCACCGCCACCCAGCGCCACTGCCACCCAGGACTGCCAGCACCACCCAGTGCCACAGCCACATGTTGGTTTTAATAACAGTGATTTGTGGGCAAAAGCATATGTTAATCGTAGTGTAAAATATGCCACTTCCTGTGTAAAACACACCACTTCCTGTTGACTACAGGTGGCGCTATAACCGTAACTGAATATAACACTGTAGATGTGTTTAGGCCATGATTTTTATCAAATGTGTGAAATATGGGGCCAATCAGTCACTTTAGGCCTGAGAAAAACACCTTTTTGTTCATGGCGAAACGCAAAACTTTGGCAGCCCGCCACGGTCATGTTCTTGCACAAAAACTCAAACGCTTCACAATTTAACGTCGCAAGGGCCTTAAGATGAGAATGACACCAACACAAAGTTGATC
>JBAJNP010012378.1:0-13487 GCA_036877545.1 Yasuhikotakia modesta | reverse complement strand
CTGGCAGCATCTGGGGTAAATGTACATGCGTCTACAATCAGATGAAAATTGAACAGACATCACATTTATGGGAGGGTTGCTAGAAAGAAGCCTCTGCTCTCAAGAAAGAACAAAGCTGCCCATTTCAACTTTGCCAGAGAGCATTTGGACAAACCAGAGGCCTTTTGGAAGTCCATTCTTTGGACAGTTGAGTCCAAAATACATTTATTTGGACATAATCAAAGCTGCCATGTTTGGAGAAAAGCCAACACTGAATTCCAGGAAATGAACCTCCTCCCAACAGTGAAGCATGGTGGTGGAAATGTGAAGGTCTGGGGCTGCTTTTCTGCCTCCGGGCCAGGGCGACTCCATATTATTCATGGAAACTTGAATTCTCAGACCTATCAAGAAATTCTTGAAGAGAATCTCCTGCCATCAGTCAGAGAGCTGAAGCTAGGCCGAAAATGGGTGGTGCAACAAGACAACGACCCTAAGCATTCAAGCAAATCCACCAAGGAATGGCTTAAAAGAAAGAAGGTTCGCACTCTTGATTGGCCTAGTCAAAGTCCGGATCTCAATCCAATTGAAATGTTGTGGCTAGACTTGAAGCGGGCAGTACATGCCAGACGTCCTTCCAACCTCTCTCAACTGGCCGAGTTCTGCAAGGAGGAGTGGGCAAAAATCCCCAAAGACAGATGCAAGAGACTGGTCCGTGGTTACAGAAGATGTTTGGTTGAAGTAATGGCTGCAAAAGGAGGTGCCACAAGCTACTAAATAAAAGGCTTAACATACTTATGCACATGTCAAATTTTCAGTTTTTGTGAGATTAACCCCTTTTGTTAAATAAATAATGACAATATATCCTCTTTTTTGTTTGTCTATCATTAGCCAGTCTGCTTCACAAATTGGGTTTTGGATGTACATTTGATTAGGTTAACTAATAGTGCACAATTATAGTATTATATACTATAGTTTGATATACTATATAGCTTCAATAATATCACAATTTGTGATACTCAGTTAATGTTTGTTTTTTATGTTTACACACCTTTGTTCATTTAAACAGGCACAAAGCACTTTCTGCTTATTTGCAATGTGAAGGCAGAGGATTCTGGAGAGATCAAGTTTGTTTCCAAGCAAATCACGTCAACTGCTTCCCTTCATGTTGAAGGTGTTGTCTTATAATAAAATACTTCAATTAAACAAGTTTGTACAATTCATGCTATCTTAAATTTTATTTTATTGTACTCCACCAAACATTGGCAATGTCTGTTTTTCAGAGCTCCCTGCAAGCATTGTCCGCCCTCTTAGGGATCGTACAGCACTGGAAAAACATAGAGTCATTCTAGAATGCACTGTATCGTCCCCACATTGTGACATCACCTGGTACAAAGAGAATGAAGAGTTGGAATCCACAGAACACATGGAGATATTACAAGAGGGCTGTTACCATAAATTGGTTATCCACCAGGTGATCCTAGAGGATGAAGGAATTTATAGTATTGAGGTCGGGGAGCACAGATCTACAGCAAAGCTACTAGTGGAAGGTGCGAATCACTTTGGATAAGTCTTCGAAGCATAGGTTAGAAGGGATGTATGTCATTGAACTTTCTTGCTTTTTTATTTTGTAGCCCAGTCTATCCAAGTGGTAAAGGATCTAGAAGATGTGGAGGTAAGGGCTCCTGAACCAGCTTGCTTTCAGTGTGAAGTGTCTGTGACCCTCATTAAGCCCCCCACCTGGACTCTGAATGGGGAGACCCTGCAGTCAGGACTCAACACTCATATAGAGAACAAAGGGACTGTCCACAAGTTGACATTCAAGAAAACCAGCTCTGACATGAGTGGGACAGTCAAGTTTACCACAGGGAAAGCCAAAACCAGTGCAAAACTAACAGTGCTGAACTGAGTTATGCAAAGTTATGTAGAAAACAGTAAAAAAGTGAGTGGGTGTGTGGTCACATCCAGGTAATTGAAGTAATGCTATTTAATGTCTAGACTTCATGTTTACTTTGTTTAAACAAAGATTTAGTAATGGTATAGGAACAATCAAAAGGCAGATTTATACAGCTACATTTACTCTGTGAAAATATACATGAGCATATTTTAAACTTGTTGATTATAAAAGTGGATCTAGTTGTCAATCTAAATCATTATATAAGAAACAGAAGGATTTAGGGAGCAATCATGATTGTAAACTAGGTGGACATGGAATATGTCATAAAAAAGCATAAAGGTTCAATATAAGGCTAGCCCTTATGTTACTCCATGTGTTATCTTTGTAGTAGATTCATTAATCATGTATAGATGAAATACAACATTCTTATGAAATGGATGTGGATGGAACATTTTGTATATTTATTTATAATTTTTTAAAATCTTACTAACAATTATTAAACCAAAGGTTCAAATTTAAAAGTGTAGAAATTTAATTTGATTTAGACTTTTATATGCCATTATGACTACCAATATCAAAGTCAATATAACATGAAAATGTGTTCAGGTTGTCAAACTACTACAATCTGGAATTTAAAATAAAATTTAAACAGAGTCTACATCTGATAAATGTTTGGTTTTAAAAGACATGCCAAACCCAGTGTGATGTATAAAGTTATAAAATAATTTCTATAGTAAACAAATTACTTACAGCAGCAATAAAATAATGTACTTCCAAAAAAGTTTCATTCTGTGTTTCATTCTTTGGTTTTACAATTTGTAATGCCTGGCCAGCAGAGGGGCTCTTTCCCCATTACCCCTGGCATTTGCTCCCTCTGCTTCTTCTGTAGCAACTTCCTGTTTGCTAGCTATAAAACCCCTAGCCTAGCAAACAGGAAGTTGTGAAGTTTTGCCTTTTCCCTGTTTTGCCTTGTCTTTGTTTGCCATTGCCTTGTTTGCCTGCCTACCTGTTTTTTGACCCTGGACTGCTCTCTGGTTTTCTGATTGTTTTCTGCCTGCCCTTACCCATGCCTTGTTTCTTGGATTTACGTTTTTGGATCAACTTGTGTATACCTGTTTGCCTGTTTCTGTGACCCCTGCCTGTTTGGACCATGCCTCTCAATAAAAAGAACAAAACCCAGCGTATGGATCCTACCATCTCTGTGTTTACACCTCACGTTACACAATGATGGCTTTTACAAACAACTTAAAAACATCCTAGTATAGCAGAGTGTTACATTAACATAAATAAAGCTTAACCATACTTTTTTACACTTGCTAAATATTTAATACATTCACAAATTGGGTTTACACTGCAGGTGATTTTTAGGAACTCTCTAGACAAAACAATCACCTGTTAATAAAGTTTGTGCTTTTCTGCTTCATATACTGGCATTACTACCCGCTTATATACATATTAAAATAATACTGTATTCAAGTTTTTAAAATATATGATTTATAATAAAACATATGCACTACCAGTAGCAATGTACATAAAGGCATATAGATGCATTGCACATGTAAAAAAAAAACAACAACAAAATTCATGCAATGTCAAACAACAGTTACCCATTTAAAGCATCTGTTGTATTTTCCTGGAATATACACATTACAATAGTCCATGATAGAAAACCCCCAACATTCAAATTCTGGCTAACTATGTTCATATACATGTGCTTATGCATCATGCAGGAGCTGGTCAAATTCTTTTTGCTGACTTATTACAGTGTGCCTGCTGAGCTAGGCATAGTAGGCGTGGCAGGAGATGGAGGACCACTTTGGTAGACTCTCAGAAGAACCTTATGTTGTGTGGCTGACTCTACACGTCTATGCCGCTGCTCTTCTAGGAACTCTATGAGCTGTGTGGTGGAAAAAGTCAACGTTTGACGACGCAGCTTCATTAGATATGAGTCCTGAAGCCATGTGTGAATGAAGCAGTCTTTAATGGTAGGTCGAGACCTGAGGAGAATATAGAGATGTTTAGGTTGTTGTGATAATATGTGATTTTTGTGATTACTCTTTATCACAAAAAGAAAATGTAAAAATTTTGTTAATATTAGTAATAGTCGCAATATAAATGTGTAATTGAAAGGCAATTTAAATCTTTATACATAACAGAACTACGAAGCCCTAATCCTGACACAGAAGAAAAATATTGTTTTATTTATCAATACGTGTGCATGTTTTATTAACTTATTTCCTCGATTTAGGTAAATCGTTCCCATGTTTTATTAACTCGTCCCCTCGATTTAGGTAAATCATTCCCACGTTTTATTAACTCTTGATTTAGGTAAAACATGACCACGGTGTACTATCTCCTATAATCTTTCGTGTACAAGTTCTCCGTTACAACAGCTGCTCTTTCTGAATTCACGGTTAAATACTAGTTGTTTGGTAATGACACTGAAAGCGGAAAGCGCCTACGTAATCAAAGCAATACAAATTTATATAAACTGACCATTTTAATAAACTTATATATGTGAATCAATCAATATAATTAAACCAGGAGGCTATTTAATTCTACTGTACACTTTTCAGTAATTCCTAAATTTATTTAGTAAATATCACTGAACAAAAGCGTTCAGTGATAAAATTTTATTCATTATTAAAGGGCCATTTTAAATTGGTAGATGGGAAAACTCATTAATATATGCTCACAGTGAACTCCTCTATGTGCACAATAAAGATACATTTATTCTACTGTACAATTTATGAGTAATTCCTCTTCAAAGTCACAAGATCTGTAAATATCATTGAACAAATACGCTTTTTGATTCACTGTAAAATGGAAAATTCAAATTGGTAGTCGACAAAACTCTGCTTACAGTGAGTGATATCTGATATCTAAATTGATATCTGCTTACAGTGAACATGTAGACATGTTTTATCTAAATCAAGGGAACAAATTAATAAAACGTGGGAATGATTTACCTAAATTGAGGGAACAAGTTAATAAAATGTGCACACGTATTGATAAATCGTAGGAACAAATTCCTAATTCGTGAACAAAATAAAACCAAAAACAAAATCAAATGATCAGGTTGCTTTTCCTGTAAATTTACCATGGACAGCCATTTAGCGTCTTCTTTAGGAAAGTGAATGCACTTTGAGACACATTTGGGTAAAGCTTTGTTGAGTCGAACTTTGCTGCATGGATTTTGGTCTCTGTCTGTTGTGGGTCTTTGTCGTAGTAAGGAAGTCTACCACTGAGCCTATGAATAGAATGATTGAAAATTAATCTTTAAAACAATGAAAACAAAATTATGAAAAATTTAATTTCTACAAACTTATTACTTTTAAAATACTGTCTGAAATATAATGTTTGTGCCACTTGTAACACTAGTCTGAATGCACTTTATACAGCGGTAGGAAGACAAATGCCAAAGGAGTTCTTTATATATATATATATATATATATATAAATTCTTTTACTCAACTTACATGATGTAGGAAAGAATTCCCAAGCTCCAAATATCTGCTGAGGGTCCTACTACATTTCCTTTTAGTATTTCTGGAGCTGAATGAATTGAGGAACAGAGACATTTAAATGTTATATTTTAAAACCTTAATATAAAAAACATAAGACAGAAACTGTACATTGTGCATACCCGTGTACTCTAGAGTCCCAAGATCTTTGCTGTATTGTCGGAGGGAGAGAGGGTTAAAGCTTTGAGCACTTCCAAAGTCTATGATCTTAATCGTGCTGAGATTGGTGACTATGATGTTGTCTGGCTTTATGTCTAGATGAAGAATCCGGTGGTTATGAAGGTATTCCAAACCCTGAAGGATCTGGACAATGTAACCAACTACATCATCTTCAGAATAACGAAATCTAGAGAAGGAAATCAGTTACAAAACAAAATAAATAAAACATAATAAGTAAGCTTGACAACACACTAGGAATACATAAATGCATACACACCTATCAATGAGGTGGTACAAGATCTCCTTGCCTGTACAGGACTCTGTTATAAGCACAAGGTAACAGGGCGTGATATAGGCTT
Organism: Yasuhikotakia modesta; assembly: GCA_036877545.1. NCBI lineage: Eukaryota > Metazoa > Chordata > Actinopteri > Cypriniformes > Botiidae > Yasuhikotakia > Yasuhikotakia modesta. The sequence goes on along the minus strand of JBAJNP010012378.1, from coordinate 7,573 downwards.
CATGCAGGGCCATGATTCTCTGACTGTGGAGGGACTTCAGTATCTCATACTCTAGTAGAACAGTTTGCTTGTTCTCTAGATCATAGGGAATTATCTTCGCCATAAACATCTTCCCTGTTGCATTTTCACAACAGTCCTTTATCACTCCAAAACGGCCCCTGCCAAAAAGAGATCATGATTTGCCTGCTGCATAAAGAGCAAAAAGACCTGCAATTATAGGGCTGTGTACATTTATTTAAGACTGCTTAAATGCATTTGATTTTATTTTCACACCTGGCTGTCTCGTCCAAAAAAGTGTATGGTTTTTGAGGTACTGCCTGCCTCAAAGTGACTTCAGTTTTGCTAGAGGGCACCTCTCGGCCAGCAGGTGTTTCTGTTGTGGGTGAGATTTCCTTCTGTCTTACAGGACCAATACTACTGACTGAATCCACAGGGAGAGGTGAGACAGAGGTTGGAGTGACACTAGTTAAAGCTGGAAGAAATGTGGGGGCAGAGGAAATTGGTCTTCCTACTAAGGGTGAAGCTTTGCATGGCATTGGAGACACTGTTTGGATTTGAGTATTAGGAGAAGCTACATTTATTGGACAGGCTGGCTTGGCGACAACAACAGAAGGGAGGGACTTTTTTGTGTTTGAGTAAAAAACAGGGACTTTGGACAAAATGTCTATCATATCACTAGGCTCTGTTTTTAATTTCATTGAGGTGGGCAATACATTATCTGTGAAGGGTGAAAATACAGATTGTAAATTACTGGGTCCAATTATAGTGGACAAGGTTGTATTTAAGACCAGACCTGAAGACGGGGAAGAATCTGTAGAGGAAGCTGTCTGTATTAAAGGGGATGAGGTGGCAGAAATATGACAAAACACATTTGGTTGTGCTAAAGTTACACTGGGTTCCACAACAGGGGCAGAAGCTGAAGAATGTGCCATCACTATACCGGACTCGGAGGTTTGTGCCACTGCAAAGCAAAAAGTGGGATTGATGTAAACAGAAGTTCTTTATACTGATTAAGAAAATAAATATGGATTTACATTAACCAACAAATTAAAATATTCTACAATATTCTAAAATAAAACTTGTGTGCTTGGTACCTTCAATATTAATGCCCACTCGCTCCGATACATTGCTGTATGGGCCTTGACCAGCTATATTTACACATGCCACACGGAATTGAACAGTAGAACCAGATGGAAAATCGGAGGTATTGTAGAAACAATCAGTTAGTCCTGTTGCTAAAACGAGCCACTTATCATCACCTATAGATTTAAAAAGTACAATTTGACCGGTATGACTACACACAATAAATGATGTGTAAATCAACACTGCTTTTGACAACATTTAAGGGATCATAATCAATATAATTTATTTAATCTTGTATAATACCAAAAAGTATTTAACGAGAAGTAATATTTTAATCCTGTAGTTTGTTAGAAAACCAAATTATGAAACAAGCCTATGCCAACTGTAACAGAGATGTCCTACCCTCAGACTTTCTTTCAAGAGTATATGTGCAAGGTACTTTGGTGTCTGCTGGTTTCCATATCACAAGAGCAGTATTATTGTATATCTGTGGAATCGTTGGGGTTCCTGGGCATTTTGGAACACCTTAACATATGACAATAAAAAAACAAGAAAAATAAGAAAAACAAATAGCTTCTGCAAGTTTAGCATATTATAAACAATATTTTGAGAACATCAAAAACATCTCATCAGCATTAATATAACCAAATTGGTGAACAGTCTGAAGAACTTACAGGCTAAAGATATAGTACATGAAGTAATTGTAGAGGCCAGGTTATTGGTGGCTAAACATTCATAGAGTCCAGCATCCTTCATACAAGTATTCATAATCATTAGGAGTTGTCTTCCATCTGGACAGGCCATTAAGCTAATTCTGTCACAAATTTCTAAAGGTTTCTTATCTAAAAACACAAGAGGAAAGATTAATAAATCATGCAGCATGATTTTTTAAAATTAAGACTGAACTAAATCAATAAAAACACCTTTCTTCCACACTATTTGTGGCTCCGGGCTACCAGCAGGAAGACAACAAAGCGTGACAGGATCCCCTTGAACAAGAACATGGTCTTTGAGTCTGATATGGAAAACTGGAGGAAAGTCTAAAATAATAAAGAGAAACAGAATATAGAACAAAAATCCAAATGATTACAAAAGCCATAGAAGCTGCTAGAGGTGTTTGTCTCATGGGTGAGTTTTTGCCTCACCCTCTTTTGGAGTTGAAGGAGCATTTGATTTTGATTGTGTCCTGTCTCTTCTACTTCTGGACAAACCCCATCTGTCCCACCTAGATCTGCAATCTCTTTCAGGAGCTGTCAACAGTGAAACAGACAGTCTAACTAAGTTAAACACTGTGTAACAATACTAGTCCCAAATGCAATGCTTTCTGAGTAGCATACTCAACAACTTTCAATAGCCACAATTGTGTAACAAAATTTAAATCTGTAATGAATAACTCATGCATTAGTATTTAATTAATTTTTACATACTTTGAGATGATTGTATAGAAGGTAAATGTGCACTAGAAGTGTCTAGTGATTCTTTGGATTTTGTAGAGGCAGTTTGTGAGACAAGTTGGTTCTCTGGAATGTCCACGTTCTTGTAAATGAGCCCATCTGACTTAGAATGATGATGAGGGGAGACCAAAGGTGTTTTCACCCTTTCCTCAGACTGACTTCGTTTTCTTAATGCAAAACCACATACTCTTGGCTTTTTCTGCATTTCCAGAACTGGAGAATCATTGTTTTTTTTGCCTTGCTTCTTTTCTTCTTGTAGTGTTTCTTCATCAATGTCATGTTTACTTTCCTGACAATCCTTTCTGTCCCTTGACTTACGCGCTCTATCAGATATTTCTGAAATTTTTGATTCAAATTTATGCTTTAATGCAAGAACAGGTGACTCAGGAAACTTATCTTTTTCAAGAGTTCTTAAAGGTTCTGTGTTTGTGTCTTTTGTGAATTCTTTGTTAACTTCCCTTTTGTCTAAAGACTTGCTACGACCCAAAGCCCATGTTACTCGACGTTTGGAAGCTGCAGAATCTGACTCTTTCAAAATTCCCTCTTTTTTTTCAACAAATTGCATTTTCCTTATACGCATAGAGAACCTTCCAATGATCCCAAACCCTGAATCCTTTTCCACCTCCCTGAGGTCTTGGACAGACTTGGACTTTTTCTGTAGTGTGATTGGAACAAACTCTAATGGTGCACCTACAGCACCAGGCCGATAAACTTCTTCAGCTGCCTTCCGAGGTAGAACTGATGTTTTTTCTTCAGACTTGGTCCTTGTCAATTGTTTCAGGCCACGTGTCAAAGATGATTCCTTCTTCTTAAACCTTGCTTCAAATTCTTTTTCTGAATCAATATTTTTAATATCACTTCTAGTAGCAGGCTGGTACACAAAAGGGGTACATGCCCTTTTTGCAAAAACAGCTGGATGTTTAGTGGTGAGTTGTGCATCTGCCTGTGAGACTTTTAGTAAAGGGCTGGGTGTTGCTGTTATATCCTCCTTGTGATTTGCCTGCATTATATTTGAATAATTTGATTCTCTGTCATGCGGAAGTATATCAGGAGTTGATTCTATATTTTCATTATCCTTGCCTGATAGATTGTATTGGGATTTGTGTTTCATATTCTTTATGGTCTTATCTGTGTCATCTGATGTGGGTAAAGGCTGAAAAGAAATCATATTCTGGATATCACCAATAGTCTCCTCCTCATTCACCTGTTTGTTTTCTAAGGCCTGTTTGTTTTCCAAGGTTGGTGGTTTGGATGTAATATTGGGTTTGGGTTGGTTTATGTCAGTCATAGTCTGATCTGGGGCTAGAAATATGGCTTTCTGTGGATTGTCAGCAGAAATAAAGGGAATCTCTAAAGGGGCTCCAAATCTCCTGTGCAGTGGAATAGACTCTGAGTCTTCCTCACTGAAAGAAGCACTCTTTTTAAATACAGACAATTTTGAACAATGTTCTTTGGGGAAGTCAGTGGAAAATGCTCGAGGAAGTCCTGAAGCACTGAACCTGCCATGTCCCAAGTTGTGATCCAAAGAGGCAGTTTGCTTTTTATCATCAACACCCAGTGTCTCCAGCAAGGGGCCACGAAGACCACTCATGTTCTTGTCAATAGAGCCACCCCTAAGTAGTCTCTGCCTCATAAGCTGTAGTTTTAGAGCATAATCTTCATTGATAAGTTTGCCTGTCTGTGGACTATTGCTCCTGTTTGGAAGTTCCATTGAAACTGCCTTTTTCATATGCATTTGACTTTTCTCTGTAGTCTCTGTTGTGTCACTATATTCAGGTGTAATGTGCAGTAGTGCACTGTCAGCAGAACTTCCCCTTCGTATTAATGCTCTCCTGGACTTGCCTTTTACCTGTTGAGCTTCTTCAGTGGAACCCTTTTGCAGGAGTTCGATTGAGGTCTTAGCACTCTCTGCAATCTCCAGTTGGCTTACACCCTTCTGTCCATCAGATGGCTGACACCCTGTTTTCTCTACCTCATGTGTGATTTTTTGATATAACTCATTAGATTCTCTAACATTCTCATCATCATCGTCATGGATCTCAGTCAGAGACATCCGGGAACCAGAGAACATAATTGTGAGTGGCATGGGGATGAAAGGAAGTTCATCAATGTCCTCATCAGAGGATGACGATAGAGGTGGTGAGTCCTCTTTAAAGTTTCTAGGCACAGCAAGGGACACATGGTTTAAGGAGTCATCCAGCAGTTCTGGAATGGACCTCATCATCATTTTGGACTTATATCTAATAAGTGAACACTAAAACAGACAAAAACATTGCAGTTAGGAAATGGACAGTAATTCCTTTTTTTTTTTTAAATAATTTTTTTGGCTCACCTGCCATTTTCGCCTGGCTAACACTTGTTTATGTAATGTTGTGCTAATGCTCCTTCCCTTTGTGGGGGCCTAAGGATAAAGGTAATGATAAATATGTTCTCAATAATGTAAATAGTATTTTATGGCACACATGTTTTCAAAAACCATCTTACCCTGAACCAGGAATGATCTAGGCATTCTGTGCTGTCAGGCCTCCTGAATTACACATGACCAAACATATAATTGAATACCCCATCACATGACAACATTTACAATAGCAAGACATTATATAAAAATGCCTAGCAAACACTTACAGTGTTTCTGCTACAAGGAGTTTTATGATAAATCCTTTTGCTTCTCTGCAAAGGTCTTTGAACATCCTCTCCTCAAATGCAACATTGTAGTTCCTGATGTTTAAGAGAGTGTCACGGTCATTTTCCCCAGCAAATGGAGAAACTCCAGTTAAGCTGAAAATAATGTAAATGATACAAACATAGCACGGTTTAACTGAGCTTTTCATTTCCAATATCAATCAGTCAGTTCTATAATAAATTTACACACTAGTTTACACTATAGTTTAAAATCCTATCAATCATGAGTAGATATACATACCATAAATAAGTTATGACTCCCACCGGCCTGTGGGAAAAAAGACTGATTTAGGACAAAGCTGAGAAAAACAGTGTAGATAATAGAAATCATCAAGTAACAAAGAAGTAGGTTAAGTAATGTTTTATTTTTATACTATCATTTTTTTTATTAAACTTTTTGTACCAGATGTCTGTAAGTTTAGAGATGGGTGATTGGTTTACAATCTCAGGGGCAATAAATTCTGGTGTGCCATATTTGCAGTATTGGGCTTCACTTGGTGTGACCTTTACAGCATTGCCAAAATCACAAATACGAATGACATCAGTTCTTCGGTCTGCCATGAGGATGTTTTCAGGCTGGAGTGCATACACATATAATTACTAACATCAGAAAAGCCAGTAATTTGAGCTTTTAACTTAAATTCCAGTTTTTAACTGTCTCCTTACCTTTATATCCAGGTGAACTATGTTTTTCTGGTGAAGATAGTCAATACCCTTAAGTAGTTGTTGTATGATGGACTGAACCTATGCACAGAAAATGAACAAAGCATTTATATGGTTTATTGTATTGATTTTAACATTATGCAGTAGCAAATTAATCTTTATTAGCACCAACCTCAGATTCCATGATGGTTATTCTTTTAGTTATTCTTTCCAGAAGTTGTTCATGACACCTATGTGATCATTTAAGGATAATGATGCAAAAAACAACAGCTTATAAAATATATTTAGATTTAATGATAAGGGTTTTGAGGAAAAGGATACAGTTCAGTGATGATTACAACTACATGCTTCTTTTCAAATGCATCATGGAAGTAGAGGATCTTCTCATGGTCTAACTCTGACAGTAGAGCCATCTCTCTAAGAGCGGATGTCTTTCTTTTTGCTCGTACTGAGATAAACTTTGCTGCATAATCTATCTTGTCCTTTTTCTGTGTCACTTTCTTGACATATGAAAAAGCCCCTCTGTAAACAATAATATTAACACTGCAATAATATATACACTGACTGAAATATATATTCTGGGTTTTCGGCATGTTGTCTGACCTGTCAATCTCTTTGTGTATGTCATAGTAATCAGTCAGCCTTCGCATCCAACGTAGAATTGTGCTTTTGTCCTCTATTGGCTGCTCCTCTTCCTCCACATTTTTGGCTGTGTAATTATGCAATATAATTACATACTATGTCTTTTAACAATAGCACATTGATTATTTAAGCAATAATGTCTAAAACAGGCTAGTCATGTCATAGTGGACAATATTCTTTCTGGCATGTAAACAATAACAGAACATTGCTATACAACATAAAAAATATATTTTATATATATATATAACTTTTTGTTGGTGGTGCAAAACTAGTTGTGTATAAAATGTAAGGTACTGCATATAACTACTTTCTACTAAATTCTACTAAACTAAAAAACTACTAAATTCTTATATAAGAGCAATATTTCAATCTCAGCCATGCTTAAGATGCCTTAATATAATTACAGAATTGTTTGTTAACACATTAATCTGCTAACTAAATCAACAAATATCTACACTAAGGAGTTAAACTCACCAGTGTGGACAGTAAGCTCAGCCTTACAGGACACTGACCCAGCCAAATTCTTGGCAGTACAAGTGTAGACCCCTGAATCCTCAGGTTGAGCATTGTAAATCATTAGTGAGCACTCTTTGTCATCATACACATAAGTAAAATGGCTGCCCTCTGCAAGAAGAATACTATCCTGCAAGTTAAACAGCAGGTGACAATTTCAAATACAGTGGCAAATTCTTTGAAGATAGCAACAGATAATTGGCATGATACTTCATATACATTACTGACCTTGTACCAGAGGATATCAGGGTCAGGTTTTCCATCCACAATTACAAAAAAACAACTTGTTTCCCCCAAACACACATCCAGGTCTTCCATGATGATCTCAAATGCAGGAGGCACTGAAATGGACAAAAACCATCAAATTTAAAAGAACAACACTGCTGTGTTCATGTATTTATATGTAATAACCATTAAGCACACATACTGTATATCAACAATATCTCTGTTGTAACCATCTGTATTAAATACAATTTTAAGCAACCAAATAAGTAATTCCAGATAAGCAACACAAGTCTTCCAGATGAAAGTGCACA
>JBAJNP010012377.1:0-13487 GCA_036877545.1 Yasuhikotakia modesta | reverse complement strand
ACACAATCACACACAAACACACGGCTGCGTTTCAATAATACCAAGTGAGCTGTCTGCCTAGACAGCGTTTTTGGGCATCAAAGCTGCATTCCAAACACTCATTAGTATTTGATATAGCAGTTTGTCAGAGTAGGTGTCGTATATGACACAGAGACTGTTTAATATGTTGTAATGTGTCTTAAGGTCAAAGGTTCTGTTTCATTTTCACAACCCAGCATTTTACCCACTAAAAACTCATTTCTATTCACCTCAGATTAAAAGTGACATCTACTCTGAATAATGTTGTATACACACACACACACACATCCGCTCACACACACACACACAGACACACACACACACACAGCTTCCAGCGGATATGAACAGGCCTGGAGGCATTTTCAGCAAACTTCCAGCCCCTGGGAAGTGAGGATGCTTACAAATGATTTCATTAGATTATCTTTTGTGCGTCTGTCGTATACGCAGAGCTCTCTCCTGGTCTTATCAGCTCTCGCTTGGTTTTCATAATTGTGAGGGTTGAAACTCTCGGATCGTCTCAATCTAAACACATCTATGACTTCTTCCTTTAATATTTATTCATTCTCTGGCAGACAGTTTGTGTTCTTGATTGGACCCAGGACTTGTTTGGCCAGCAGGTTAAAAGCAGCTGTTGTGAGTCCTGCTCTACAGAGAGACTGATAGTCATTATGTTTGTGTGAGAGCTCAAGGTGTTACAGTGTTGATAAGACATTTAGCCGTGTATGAAAACACCTCTTGCTGTTGAACATGGATTTGATCCGGAATTTGAGAAGCAACTGCAGTCCAGCCTGTGAGAAGTCAGTGTGCTCACCTGTCTAGACAGCATTGCTACACATCAAATGTGCATTTAAAATTCTGGACACCTGTCCATCCAGACATCATAGCTCTATATTCAACTGCAAAATCTGATCATTCACATAATGCCCAGAATGCTGTGTAGCCAGACAGCTTACTAGGTATTGAGAAGCGGCCTGCGCTCACTGTTGTTTGAGGTGAGTTAGCGGTGGTGCGGTATGGTAATGTAGAGTTACTGGCTCCTCACGCATGGCGGTTCTCGCCTGCAGCGGCCGCTCCATCATGTTGAGGGATGGTGTTTTTTAGGCTGTGGCTTGTTTTTGGCTCTAATATATTCACATTACAGGATCATAACAGCACGGATGAAGCCTGTAACGGTCCCTCTGTGAACCGCAAACCCACCACATCAACAATCACCCCTCAGCTGGGAATGCATGAAAGTTATGGTACAATTATGTCTCTATAAAAATATTCCGATACATCAATTAGGCAAGACAATCAGAACAATTAGGACAGAAAATCTGCTGCTGGAGGCCAAAGGCTGACAGGCTGCAGGATAAAACAAATGATGTGATGCTGTGTGTGTGACTGTAGCAGGTCCATGTGTTTCCATCTGAAAGAAATCCTGCTACAAATGAAATATTCTGTGTTTGTGTGTGTGCGTGTGTGTGTGCGCGCATCCAGTCATTGAATCCAGGGTGATTAATCTGAATGAACAGGATTTTTCACCAGTTTTGCATCTCTGTGTATCCGTGTGTGAAAGGCTGAAAACAGAATATCAGAGACAGACGATGGTGATAAACACTGTCAGCAATCATTTCTCCTGCTTCACCAAAAACAAACAAGTTGTTTACCCCAAAAACTAATTTACGGTTTAATCACAACCTAATTGTGTAAATCACAATTAATGTTACATGTGCATGAGGCATTCTTGCAAAAACAGCCACAAGCCACCGTTCAACACTATAGTATGATCCTGACAGCTGTGATATAATGTAACATAATACAGCTGGAATCTAGTATTGATAACTGCAGTCCAACATACAAACACAAACACTTTACTGCTGTCTGTGCTGCAATGATCAGTGTGACCTGCACACAAGTGTTTGCTCAGAATCTCACCTGGACATTATTTGCTCTGGAGGTAAGATGTGTTCAGATGTGTTCATCATTATCCTTTAATGCTGCTTACGGTGCGGTTGCGTGACCTCTGTCCTCCACCTCAGTTTGTGGAGACCCTTGTCTGATGTGCAGTGATGTTTCCCTGTAAATCACAGATCAGATTTTTAATGCTCCACACTTTCCCCTCAGCACTGAGGGCAGTATTGTATGAGAGCAGCGTTCTCACGAGGACACCGGGGGACCAGTGACAGAAAACATCTGATCTGTGAACATCTGACCTCAACAAACATTAAACTCTGGGTTTCTAATAACTTGAGAAATGCAACAATGACTCATTTTATTTACGTGCTTCAAACTCTAGAGAGCAGCCTGTGTTTTAAAACCTACTGAGGGGTCTAACTGGACAGCATTTGGTTGTGTTAGAACTGTAAGGTCAGTGGACCTCAACACTGATCAGGGCTTCAGCAAACATTAGAGACAGACTCTTTCTAGAAACACCAACCTTGCAAAAAAGCTGGCAATGATACTTTCTCAATGACACTCTTTCACTTCTCTCTCTCTCTCTCTCTCTCTCTCTCTCTCTCTGAGGGTGAATCTCTCTGTATTTTAGGGGGTTATAAGGATCTGCTCTCCTCCTGCTCCTCATCTCCAACCAAAGCTGTGCCGGCGTGACCTCTGAGAGCACAGAGCCCAGCGCCTGGGAATCTCCCCGGACTGACAGCTAGAGGAGGAGAGCGAGAGACAGGCTGACACATCGCTGCTCCCCTCTGAAGGCGGCACTGAAGGAAATTAAGCGCAGGCTCATCTCCCCTGCGGCTGCCACGCATGACCTGAGACTGCAGCCCGGGGACATGCGCCTGCAGCAGGACTGCACTGAGCAGACAGATCCTGGGAAATTTGCCTTTTAAAGTCTAAAACAGGATTATAAAGCAGTCAAACCTTAAGCCTGTTTCACACGACCTGCGTCCGCGGCGCAAGCGCCGAATACAACGTTGTGCTTTAACAGAGTTCACCTCTGCTGCTGTACACACAACTGCTGATCATTTAACATTAGCTGCACATTACCAGTTATTATCACAATAGAAGTTACTAAGTTCCAGCTCCTGTACATTATCAGGAGCTGGTCTTTGAGAATTAGTACAGATGTTTGTTGGGGGTCACATACGTACTGAAAAGTTCATCTAAACATCTCATTAATGAATAAACTGGTTTCAGTCAAACAGATCTGTCTCTATAACAACCATCACAGCAGATGAATGTGTTTTACAAACAATGGGTATATAGTTCACCAATCTATTAAAATCATGTTGATAAATATTGCTTATAAAAAGTAAATGAAAAACATAAACACAAAACTGAATATGTGTTGCACACAGATAAATGCAGAATTATGAATTAAAATCAGTTTTTAAAATCACTGTTCGTTTGACACATTCATGAATACTGTTGCCTTTACATTGACAGTGTCTGATGAAAACGGCAGCAGTCAGACTGTCAGATTACAGTCTGATGCAGGGCGTCTCTGTGAGGATATCATATCTAAACCTGACCTCTGACCCCAACTCTCCTGACACGGACTCTCTCTGTTTAACATTCCGGCTCTCTGAGGATCTTCTGTGCTGTGAGATCCGATCGCCTCATCCCACGCTCTGCCCATCACACAGAAACTAAAGAGAGAATAATATAAAAATAAAGACAATTGAAATGGTTTAACTGCAATCAATGAGTTTTACCTGATACATAATATCAATATCATAATATTATCAATATCATAATATCAATATCATACTTTTTTATAAAACTATAGCCTTAAAATTATTATTTAGCATCATCACTTTCACCCTTTTTCCAGCTCTTGTGATTAAATGCCCAGGAGTTTGTTGTTCTCACACACAGCTGCAGGTCTGATGCCGGGTCCAGTTCTGCTTGTGCCATTACATCCTTCAGTAACGCTCTCAAAATCTGTTACACCAAAGATTCATGAAGCAATTTGTGCAAAAACTTGCCACACAAGCTGTTAAGGTCAGACTGAAGAAAATGTAAAATAGCAGGTGCTACAAACAGCAACGACTAGCACATTTCTGACAGATTTTACTTATTAGTTCCTCTAGTGTTTAGAATATATATTCTGCTTCTTCACTGTATGTTTTGAGCATAACAAAAATGAAAATAACATCTCTAGTTTTACAGAAATCCCCTTTACAGTATGAACTGAAAGCTAAACAATGATCCAACATTTACTGTAAAATCTAGAACAATTTTGAGCTCTTTGAGTGAAAGAAAATGATGCATCGAAGAGCTGTGAAATGAGAGAGAGAGAGTGAGAGAGAGACAGAGAGAGTATCAAACCTGCTGTATGTAGAGTTCTGCTGATCCTGATACATCACTGGTGTGTTCAGCAGGATGGTTCTGATCCAAAGACACAGTTTTCTCCAGAGTGAGACCTGCACAGACCCACACACTCATGTGAATGTTTTGACACAGAACCTGTGCTGACAGAGGCAGGGTTGGCTGAAATTCTGTCCAATGCTTCTTGGGAGACGTGAACGAGGGTGGCAATTAATTCATGCTAATATTCAATGTAAAGCTGTTGAGCTAGAATTACAGGGCATTTGCGTTGTGAATGTTCTGAGGAGTTAACTGTGATGTTTAGTCACAACAGACTGGTCACGCTGACACTCCGATTCTGTCATAATAAACAGGTGTGTCATCCAATGACAGAGACAGGATTGAATTCTCCCGTGAGGATCCCGCAGGCATGACGCACAGCTTGTTGTCTTCTCTCACATAAATCCTCAGAGAGCATCAGTACATCTGATCCACAACAAAACACAAAGGCATCATTTCAGAAAGTGTTCTGCCAGCGACTGCCCCCCTGAGACGGAGACTGCAGCATTCCGGGACATGATCTTCATATCAGCCTGTTTTTCTTTCCCTCTTCTCCCATTTTGTCGGTCCTGGACTTCTGAGACTGTGTTTATTTTCATCTGCTCCCCTGATGTGTGGTGCTGGCCGGCAGGAGATGTTAACAGGGATCTTTCAGAGGGTTACATCAGTGTGATTAGCTGGCTGTCATCAGGGGAACGCGAGGCCGTCTCTGCCGTCTGTTGAAGCTCGTCTGATCGGGGCCGATGGGCTGTTGTTTTGGGGAATGTCAGATTCAATCAAATAGCTTAGGGAGCGAACGACAGGGCAGAGGAAAAGCAAAAAACTGCATGTTTCTCTTTGCTGGGTTGTCCCCGGAGCGCACAAACGCTCTGTGTGAGGGAAAAGAGAAAGACAGAACACAGGTCGGAGAGAATGTGCGACCGCAACTGATCCCGGATCAGTTAATAGCAGGGATGGACTGAACACAGAGAGCATTAAGACTTTTCCCTGTAGATTTGACTCGTGGGCCATCTGTCAGATACATACAGAAAGTAAATGTTCAAAATTAAAAGAGAGAAAAGGCTCAGACGGCATCAGAACGTCCTGTGTAAACCGCGTGATGAGAGGCAATCTTCTGTGCTGCAGTCCAGCACAACACACACAGATACAGGCTCAGACACGCTCACTGTCAGTCCTGTCCCCCTCCCATCTGTGAGGAAATGAAATGATGAATTTGTTCCACCAGCCGCCGATCCCACCTCTCTTATTATCTGCCTGCCCATGAGCGTCCTCACCTGCTGCAGTAATGTTTATTGTGTCATTTAATTGTACACACACACACTGTCACATCAGCAGCAGTGATCATCTAAGGTTGGTCAATAAATCAAGAAAACACACGAACATAAATAAATTATAATAAATTATAAATAAAACAACACAGACTAAAATATGAGCAGGAAAGTAATTCTGCAAGATACTAATAAAACATAAATGATGTTAGAGAAAAAAACTAGAAATTGATTTAGAATTATTTTGATATTCATAAATATTGACTACATTGTTTAAAGAAAATGTGAGTAAACTTTGAATTTTGTAGCTGCTGGAGAAAGAAATGAGTGTAACACTGAGAGTAACACAGAGTAACACTGAGCGCTGCACTGATCACTCACAGACTCTGAAGCAGCTCTTTCTAATCTGCTTAAAGTTAAATGTCAGGATAATGAGAAGCTGCTGAGAAGAGAAGCTACTTTAGCTTTAAAGGGTCATTATAGCGACACAAAAGAGCTTTTATCAGCGTCACAAAGAGAAACAAAGACACAGAAGTCTCAGCAGGACCTGCAGCAGCACCAGTGTGTGTGTGTGTGTGTGTGTGCGAGTACAGTAACACGCATTACTGATAACACTGACTGAAGGTGTGTGTGTGTGTGCGTGTGTGTGTGAGTACAGTAACACGCATTACTGATAACACTGACTGAAGGTGTGTGTGTGTGTGTGTGTGTGAGTACAGTAACACGCATTACTGATAACACTGACTGAAGGTGTGTGTGTGTGTGAGTACAGTAACACGCATTACTGATAACACTGACTGAAGGTGTGTGTGTGTGTGTGAGTACAGTAACATGCATTACTGATAACACTGACTGAAGGTGTGTGTGTGTGTGTGTGTGTGTGAGTACAGTAACATGCATTACTGATAACACTGACTGAAGGTGTGTGTGTGTGTGTGTGAGTACAGTAACATGCATTACTGATAACACTGACTGAAGGTGTGTGTGTGTGTGAGTGTGTAAAGGCTCTCTATAGAGCTCACCAAACCCCTGTGCTTCTTTATTGATGGTGTTACGGGTCAAAGTCTCATTTTTCCCCCAGATTGTTTTTTAATAAGTTTTGGTATGAGGCTTGTAAGTTGTAATTACAACTTTCACACGTACAGGAGCTGCATTACTGATGCTGCTGTAGTCTGAGGACATTTGTTTACGTGCAGGAGAGAAGTGACAGCACAGAGAGATGTGTTTGTCTAGAACCGTGTGTGAAGGTGCCTCATTCCCCAAAAACCTCTGCTGTGATTTTATCAAATGGTAATGATCAATTCATCACAGACAACTCCAGACACAGAGCCGCTGTGACACCGGCTGCTGATGCAGAGATGATGCTCTGATGACGTGAACGTGTCAATGGTAAAAGAGGAAGATGTTGTTCAGACACACACACAGCGTCACACACTGTAATGAGACACAGCAGCTTTCATTCATTCTGGATGTATTTGTTGAGTGAAGGTTTTCTTGGATGTCTTGAGATAATGTCTGTGTTGCTGTGTTGTTTCCTCCACTATAACTGAAACACTGACACTTGCTGCAGTACACCAGGTCACTGCACTGCTAAATGGACACAAATAAGACCATCTGCATGAAGACACAGACGTACAGGAACACACACAGATACACATACGTTTGGTTAATGAATTAAAAGCTGCATATGTGTTTGTTATTCCCCCAGACAACAGCTCAGATCTCACCAAAAGCTCAACTCACCCTGTTGGACGGAACGCTGAGAAGTGAAGTTTTCCTCAATGTGCTGTTAATGTGTTCTCACAGTCAGCAGGTCAGTGGTTCTGTCTTTCTGAGCAGCGTGTGAGTTCTGGCTCGGACCCAGCACCGCTCACAGGCTCAGACTCCCACGATCCACACATGCTTCTTGCTGTTTGATTTATGACATATTTGATCTCATGAAAAGCACCTCATTCATCTCTGAACGGCAACATACACCACGTAACGTAACACACACAACGTAACGTAACACACACCACGTAACGTAACACACACCACGTACAGTAACACACACACTAACACACTCATGCAGACAGCGGTAAAGGCCGGTATCTGCTCTGAATGAGGCCCCTGGTGGGAAGTTTACAGGCATGACTGTTAACGTCTGTCAATGCTTATAATGGATTCCATCAAACACACTGAATCACACACCTACATCTCTAGCAATTACAAAAAACACACATTTACACAATCCTGCATTAAGGTGAAAGTGTGTGAAGATCGGTGAGGGATCTCCAGCAAATATTTGTGTAATATTTGGTTTACTGGCGCATGCAACACATGCAGGAAAACACGGCGGGAGCAGAAAGACCACAGGAGCGTGTTTGTTCTGAGGCCTGACGACATCCACTGTGCCTGACTAAAATGTAAAGAAAATCTAATTAGCAAATGTTAAAATGTGCTAAAATTTTGATAAATCTGCCCGGGAGACTTTAACCAATCATACACGTTTAATTGGCTCCGTGTGAAAAAACGCAATATGGTATTTTTTCTTCGAGTCAAATCTGAGAGGGAAAGTCACAGCGGTCTGTGGAGAGCCGGAGATGAGATTTTGAAGGGGCACCTTGGCAGGGACCAGTAGTGTGTGTTTGGACTGAATGAGGGTGATATTACTGAAACTGTCTCTGTCTCGTGAATACAGATTTCTCTCAGCACAAAGCTGCTTCCTGGCCTCATTAACCTGAAGGAGCGTGCCATTGTTTACCGGAACAAACCAAACAATCCTGCGACTCTCAACAAGTTGCAGCTGCCGCCCACGCTCACAAATTCAGGGATTGTGGGAAATAATGACGAGTGCGTTTGCTGCGTGTTGACTTACCTCTGCGGTTTTGCGTTAATCGCGTGTGCACAAACTCCAGCTTTGACTGAATCAAGACAGAAGTCTTTAGATTCTTACTGGGGGGGAAGAACAGAGAAGGAGAGACACGTAAAAAAAATGACAGGAGATCAAACTGAGAAACAACAGACTTCACAGAGCCATCAGCGATCACAGGTTAACACAAACACAATGGCAACCAGACGCAAGAGCGAGTGAATAAAGAAGCGCAGGGAAAGAAAGGACTGATAGAGGAGGGAAGGAAAAGTAGGACGAGAACTCTGTCCTCTTTGATACACTTCGACACAACGTGACTTTGTTCGTGAAGAGAAGTAGAAACAGAACTTTTCAATCTGGTTTTTAATAGAGCAGAGAATAAAGAGCACAGAGGAACCAGCGACAGACGCAGCACACACGTCACACACACCTCTGCTGCAGGTCAGGTGTCACACCATCTCAGACATTATCTCAGAGCTAATTGGTCGTGACGTGTCGCGAGGCTCCACCCAGATCTCAACACTGTGCTGAACACCTACAGTCACAGCAGATAAATCCCTGCAGTGTCGCCCATGTACTGAACGACCCACAGAGAAGCAGGCATGCTGTGACTGAAGCTCACAGTGGGGACAGAGACAGAACCGGTCATCAGCCTGCTGACTGTGTGTGTGTGTTTGTGTGAGTGAGTGTGTGTGTGTGTCCTACCTGCTGACTGTGTGTGAGTGTGTCTGTGTGTCCTGCTGACCTGCACACACATCCTGCACAGACACTCTCACCTTATAACACTCCTGTCTCTAAGGCTTTTCTGTTGCTGTATATTCTAAATATGCAAGTAAAATTTCTGAAGTTGGGCTCTAAAAAATGGTTAATAAAGGTTACGGCTATCTGCAGTAAATAGAATCAAAAGTCATTTCTTTTTTAGTTTATTTTCCCCAAAGAATATAAAATATAAATTATATCAAACAACAAAAGTTTACAGCATGTTCCTATTTTAATGTAAACAAAGTAAATGTAGTCAAAGTGTGTGTGTGTGTGTGTGCTGCAGTTGCAGGAGACTGTATGTAATTGAGATTTCCTCTATTTGTCTGTATTTTTTGATGTATTTCAAGCTCAAATGATGAAGATGTTGTGTGTTGTGTTCACTGTTGTTACTGAAGCCTGTGTCGTCTTCCTCAACTCCTCAGAGATCAAACCCCTCTTCATCATGTCTCTGTGTTTCTGATGTCACTGTCAATCAAAACCTACTGAAGCCACACCCACCATCTACTGACAGCCTTCAGCAACACCTACAAAGAGAGAGACAGAGAGAGTCAAAACTTCAGTCAAATATATAATGGAGGCAAGAGATGAAAAGTGTATTTAGGCAACAATGTGATTGGAGCACCTGGGGCAGTGTGTGTGTGTGAAAGACACTCTCTGCAGAATCAATGGTAACCTTGTATTTCTCAAGGGTGGCAAACTGCTAGATGGGAAAAATTTGACTTTCAGTCTTTCTCAGAAATGCAGAGTTTCCAGCCTCTCAGACTCTCTATTAACTACACACACACACACACAGTTAGACCATCACTGTTGAGATGTGTGTTTGAATCCAGCTTGCATCATGTCACAAACCTCTTTCTTTCAATTTTAACAACTGAACTGATTAAATTGCTGCAGCGCTTCAGAAACAGACGTGTTCCTGTGTTCACACATGCAGTATTGGAAAACTAGTTTATACTACTTTACAGATCAGCACAACATGTTTGTTTGTTTTTTTACACAGATTCCCGAGTAAAAACTATCTCAGTTTTAAAAAAGTTTATCCAGGGCTTTGTTAGACTGTTTCTCTAGAGCTACAGGAACAACAAAATCACGATGTATCGCACAGCACAAAGTAAAAACTGATCTGTGTTGCGGTTGGTCGCACAAGTAAATGGATCTGGTTGTGTTGTGAGGTTTGTAGGGTAGCAGCAGTGATGCACTCTGGTTTACTCTGTGCTCTCATAACAACACTGGAGACATCTTCTCTAGCATAGTGGAAAAAATGATATGGCAAAAAAACAAAAATAGCACTTTAGGTCAAACATGAGGTTCAACCTCTCACACACACTCACACACAAACACACTCACACACACGTGAATGGACAGTAATCTCCTCTGTCTTTGAGAGAGCATGGCCTTAGGTGATGTCTTCACTGAACAACAACAGCAAACACTGTCCCCAAAACACACTCAGTTAAGTTCCTAAAGTCAAACTAACACTTCTGCTTTGTGTGTGTGTGTGTGTTAGGCTGACTAAGCATCATGGGACATTACCCACAGAACCTGCTCCAAACGCAGCAGCGCTGAGCAGCACAGGAAGTGCTGAGTAACACGCTACTGAGTTAGAGAGGTTAGCGTGTTCTAACACCCTCTGTTTGATGTATGATACTGTCTTATTGTGAATGTAAAACACATGGCCGGCAGATCTGCGTGACCAACACAACGATTCACAGCAGCACTCAGGTTTAATGTCCGTCTGTCCTGAAACTACAATGTTTGTGAGATGAGGTCAGGGTCATGTCGTCACAGTTATCATGTCTGCTGCTTTAATAGGTCTGACAAACAGGAAGTGTGAAGAGCGTGAAGAGAGTCCAGACAACTGCCCTGATTTATTATATTCTCATTGCACTCTGTGTGTGTGAGTGTGTGTCTCTGTGTGAGTGTGTGTGTGTTTGTGCACCTGAGCAGAAGATCCAGCGTTGTGTCAGCAGCACCTTCACTCTGAATGAAGTTTGAGAAGGTATTTCCATCTCCACTGATGTTTAAAGATCTCCTGCAGAATGTACATGAAGCTCATAAAGCTCATGTTTACACACAGCGTGTCTTCAACCACCTCCTCCATCCTCTCCACGCGTCACACCAGCGCTGCTGAACACACATTTGTACAATACATGTGTTTTAATATCAGGGTGAGAGTTTTCATTGACTACAATGTCATTGTATTTGATATTTGTATTTGAGCTTCAAAGAAATTATACTCAAATAACTAAATAAAGGAAAGTACAGTAAAGTACATGACAGGACACTAGTTTACAGTACAGTACAGTACAGTACAGTACAGTAGAGCAGAGTACAGTACAGGGAAGAAGCAAGCGAATGAGTTGAAATGGGTGGGATGGAGGGATAGGATGGGATGGAAAACACATTCACAAAGCAGCAGGAGTTTCCTGCAGGATTTTCCAGCTCATGTCTCTCTCTCTCTCTCTCCTACAGCATAAGAGCGTCTGATTTCAACCCCATCACCGTGCCTCAAATCAAAGGAGACAGATCTTATCCACAAAGCAGCAGGGCTTTTCTCATCCAACAGCTACCCACTTATTTCTGAGGAGGGCAGCGTTGCAGAGACGTTTCATAGAGGTTCCCTGAAGAATCTTACAATGCCACATAATCTCAGTCTTCCTCCCATCTTTAGATCCTGCTCGTCTCGCAGCTTTTTTCTTGGAATGAAATGCGTCAGATGAAATAAGCCTGAAAGAGGAAGATTACTGCAGCAGCCCGTGTGTGAGGAACGTATGCTTGACTCTGTAAGTGTGTGTGGGTGTGTGTAAGCGCACATGTGTCGTGTTCTCCACACTTCTCACTTACCACTGAAGCTGCTGCCAGCTCTGAATTCTGGGTTCCGCGGATGTTTGACACAGACTGTTATGAACCTGATCCGCACACACACACTGCAGGGCACACTGGTGGCACTGAATCAAGACGGCTGGCTTTCATTGAAGGCTGGTTCTGTTTAAACTTAGAGATGTCTGTGTGGCTTTATTAAAGTGGATGGCCACTCATATTCCTGCTTGTGTGTGTGTGTGTTCAGCACATGGCTAAAGGGCATTGCCAGCACTTTAATATCACACTGCTTGTACAATGTAGGAGTGATGGACAGCCAGCACTGGAGGTGAATACATTTCTGCTAAATTTCTGCTCTTTGTTGTGGGAGGCACAATTGCACTTCACTGAGTCACACGTTCATTCTGACTGAAGCCTGCTGCCTTCCTCTAACATTACAAAAGCAATATGAGGCTGTAAAAGGACATGAGCGTTTCTGAATGAAACAAGCCTTCTGTTCCTGGAGAACTGCAGCCAGGGCTCAGAAGGAACTTTCTGACACAGCCGCCGCTGACAGGTGAAATGAAAAAACTGCAGCAGCTCTCTCAGCTTTCTGTAAAACAACTACATTTTAGCTTGTTCCTGCAGATTTGTGACAAACATCTCATCATGAGTGGAGATGAGCCAGTTTCTATCTCCTGATGAAACTGTACCTGTCACAGAAGAGCCATTATTGCTCATATTTTCATTTACTGGTTTAATGCAAGAATTTTTCACCACATGGAGAAAAAAACTGTGTCATTCTACATAATCTTCTGATGCTACGATTTCCACTAATGCAACGGCTGCTAGTACACAAACACCACAGTGAGATGATCTTTCTTATAACTGATGAACTTCTTATAACTAAGAAATGCTACTTTGCAGTTTATTAAATGTTTCTTGAGTGTTTAAGGAATGTTCCGGTGCTTCTTTCTTGAACACACGTCTTTGGCAATTTTTGGAAATTGAAGTGGAGCTCAGAAGAAGATTAAACAGACGATCACAGCTGGTCACCAACACATTTTTGGATGCTGGTCCCTGGAGAATGAAACACCAAACATCTACACACGCCGTCTGGAACAGAAACTAGAAAGAAATGCAGATTTAGCAGGAAAGCAGATTTTAGTACATCAAGCAAATCTAGAGCGAAGCAGTTCTGAGATGTTCAAGAGCTTCGTGAAATTCTCAGTCACTGACATGTTTCTTTGCAGTCAGTCACCTGATGTGCTGGAGTCCATAGAGCTTTTCAATTAGCTGGAACAGCAAGACTTCCTGTGTTCATCAGAGGGACCACGCTGGCTCCTCCATCAGCTGCACCAGGAAACACTCGCTCTGGTCAAATGCACAGGCTTGTCTGTCTGAGGAATTTTACCTCAGCTTTTCTCTGCTATGTGTTTGAGTGTAGTGGCCACAGCTGTGTGTGTGTGTTTGTGTGTGTGTGT
>JBAJNP010012376.1:0-13491 GCA_036877545.1 Yasuhikotakia modesta | reverse complement strand
AGCAACCCTTATCTGTTAATAAATATGACTGTGTTGAGCCTCACCCTCATGCAGAGGTCGAGGGGTTGAGATCTTCAGCGGTCTCACAGCTGTCTGCGTTCATGCAATTCAAGTTCTGCAGGTTCTAAAAATTGGTTCTCAAGATGTTTTTACATTAAAGTGATCTTTGACATATCAACTTTATCTCATATGTCTATAAGTTTGTTTGTTTTGCTCTGTATTTTTACACCACACACACTGTAAACATACCTTACATTTGTCTTTGTAAATAAATAACAGAAAAGAATCATATTGTGGCTCTATTTTTTGCTTTATTTTGCTTTCGTTTAGCTTTATAAAAACATGTTTTATTGCCCACATATTGGTGCAATTCCAAAATCTACCAGAGGGGACTAACAAGCAAGATAGCAGCCTTAACTAATAACCCTTGGTTAAGGGTTAAAATAATGATTTTAACAGTTGAAAGTAGTTGCTATTATACTAGTGCTGTAGAAATGACACAATGTGGCTTTAACGTTCAACATTTACATTTATATATTTAGCCGCTATTAAAAATGCTACAATACCACAACGTTTCCATTCAGGGGGATATTAAACACACCCGCATACAGAACCCCACAAATCTGATATCACTGAATCACAGGGTGTGGAAACAAAGTGAAAACCGTACAGGTGTGACAGAACTGAGTTTTCACATTGTGACGCACAGTTTCTAAAACAACAGCCTTTATTCAGTTGGCCAAGACATCAGACACCCAATACACTCTCTGAACGATGGTTCTGCTGACTGTGTGGTGTGTTGAAGCTGCAGTGAGGGTGTTTATATTTAGCTAAGTCTTTAGCAATGTAACATTCTCCGTGTGGTTTGTTGACTAAGTTTGTGTCCAAAAGTCACTGAGTCAGTCTGTGTCCGTCTCCTTATTCAAGCACAACAATGTTGATTCAATGAAGCTTCTTAAGTAAAGACAGCATGTCAATAAATTGTAAAATCTGTTTCAGATCCTTCTAAGATGTCTTCTGTCTACATAGGAAACTTCATACAGTGTCTTATTTAAAACACACTCAAATTTGAAGTTTACCTGTTTCTAAGCCAATAGAAACAGAATAATTGACTAAAATCGCTCAGCCTTTAAACGGCTAGTTGTAATGCATTCTCTGTGTTTCTCACACCAGATACATATAAAGAGGTTTTAAACTACAGTAGCCAACAGGAACGTTCTGAGAATGTTAGTAGAATGTTTTTATTAGTAGTAGTTACAAGAACATTTTAACAATGTTATATTTTTAAAAATAGTTTAAATAACATCCTTAAAACCGTGCAATAATGTTTTGGATGTTTCTAGAACTTTTAATATAACATTATTAATGTTTTGGTCATTTAATGGAAACATTACGGAAATGTTCTTGCAACGTTAAAGTGTTAGCTGGGTATATGGCAGTCAACCTATTTTTAGAACAGAGCTTTAGTGTGATGTGAAACACAGAGCTCTTGTTACACATGTATGGACCGCTCGCCTCATGACATCACCCCAGCGCAACGATTAGCCAATCACACGCTAATTTAAGTTCCTCTATTTTTTTTAATCACACCCGGAACATGTGAGAAACCTCCATGTGTTCAGACCAACCACGTGAACTTACAGCACTGTGACAGCAACAAAATGCTGAATGCTGGTTTCAAAACCACCAACGCCACATAAATCATGCAGCAAAAACACAAACAAAATACACGAGATGTGTTTGCAATCAGACCACCGTTCCTTGGTCTGAAGAAATATGTGTTCCTGTGGCTTAATGTGGTACAGCATTGCGTTTGCAGCACAAAGATTGTGGGTTGAGTCCTCAACGAACAGAGGTACTGATAAAAATATATAACTTGAATGTACACACACACACACCTGCAGACATGCATGCCTGTGGACCCAAACAAACAGAAACAGGCGTGATTGTTTCCATGCTATAGAAATACAGGATCTTCTAATTTATTATATCAATAACTAAGTGCATAAACCACACAATGTCACAATACACTGATCTCAACACAACAGACACAAGCTTCACATTTAAATATTCAACACAACTGTGTTGTGACTGCAGCTCCTCAACTGAATAAAGAAAAGTTTATTTTTATAAAAATAAAAATGGTCAGTTGCAATATTATAAATTATAATATTGCTTTTGCCATTAAAAATTATACCATAAAACTTTTTAACTTATTAAAGTTTGCTATTCTCTCTATTTTAAGTTTCAAAACAATGCCACTGTATGACAATCCCCTCGTTCTATTTGTTGTTTTATAAATGTCACCCGCTTGCATGTATTACAAGTGACAGATTTGTATGTAAATAAACTAATTAGATTTCTACACTGCAAGTGAACAACTGTCTTGCTTTGGGCCATTTGGTGTGACATCCATAACTGATGCTAAACCAGGGTGGCAAGTTGCATTATAAGTATTTGTGGCTTATCTGTCAACATCAGTCACATATCAGACAGCTCTGCTCATGCATAACTCCAGACTGACACTGGATGCACAACATCAGTTTAGGGTTACAGGAAACAAACATTGCTGATCTGAGTGACATAGCAGAAAATAATAGCCTAAACATTCATAACAAAGTCAACAAACACGCAAGCCTTTTAGCCTAGAATATTTACAATATTTATGCCCAGTTTGGCACATGCATTTATCCACTTACTGTGCATTGAAAGTATCCGTGTCAACAGAGTGAGTGAGTTTGTTCCCCGGATTCAAACCCACAATCTTCTGATTCTGAGTTAAACATTCTACTAGTTAAGCTACAGTAACATGTTATCATTATTGGTGCAGTGATTCAGTCCTGCTTCACAAACACACCCAGAAACGCTATCAATGCACGCGTATCAGTGCACAGCCATTGCACAATTCAAAATACGTCGCCAGAAAAACATTATATTAATACAGAATAAAAAACACTGGCCTTCTGATGTAATTAAACGCTAAACATCTCTAATTGTTTGTCATCTTTGCAAACTTCCGAAAGCCCATTTCCCAGCATTCCTAACATATTCCAGCTCTCCTCCCCCAGAGGGTGTCTGTGATCCTTGAACCACGGCCAACAGCCTCTTGTCCGGCGCTCTAACGCGTCGTTCGCAAACATTCAGCTAACGTTAAGAATGCACACTATCAGATCTGCATGCTGTCAAACTCTCTGGACCTTAAACATGCTCAGATTCAACTCATGCCCACACTGAACTCTGTGAGACCTCAATACGATTATATCCAGTAAGTGAGACCTGTTCCTCCACAGCGACGTCCTCCAGGCCCGTTTGGGTCGGGGTTCCGCGGATCCAACTAATGATCTGACCCATGTCTGTAGCGGCGCTGTATGTCTGTTTCTGTGGCTCTCCCTGCCTCTGGCTGGGTGTGTGTGTGACTGCTGTCAGCACTACAACATGTTCCAGGCACAGGGTGAAGGGGGAGGAGTTTGGGGGAGAGGTCACTGGAGGAAAGCAGAGGGGTTAGGCGAAGGGGCGGAGTTTGGGTGTTTACTGAAGGCCGGCTTAGAAGGAGGGAGGGCGGGGAATGGGCATGGCTAAAGTGAGAAGCACATGGAATTCACATCAGCTGACCCAAGACATGTCTGATTCAGTTTTGAAGGCTAGCCAAGGCGTATGCTTGCATGTTCACACGCTATTATCTTAATGTACAAACTATTTAGATTAGACGCTTGCTTAACACATGGGCTTCAGTCGACAAATAAAGAGAAAGACATTTCTAGTTACCTGTTTATCCTACCTATCTTATTAACTAGATTAACCACCAAACCTTTCCTGCTTAACTAGTTTCATTAAAACAAGGGTGCAGGTTGACCAGCATTTTTTTGCTGGCAACAACATAAATGTGCTTGTAGACCAGATAAACCAGCAAAAACCAGCAGAAAACTGGTAGGGCAAGACTTTCACTGGTTTATCCATGTACCCGTGAGACTACAGGAGCTCTACAGCATGCAAACTAAACAAAAGACAAAGACCCCTAATCGTGAAGGGTGGGTTTTCACCAGGAAGTCATAACCCTATCGGGCCTCGCCAGATCTTTAAAATATCCAGTATTCCAAGCAACCGTGCAATGCACATAATGCACTATAACATAAGCTTCACATAATCACAACATACAGAAAGACAGCAACGAAATCACAGACCTGTTATGAATCATTCTACTCAAATACCTGAACTGAATGTGCTACTGAAATCCACCTGAGACGCTGTGAACAAAGCGTGTCTGTTTGATTAGACACCTCAGGTTTACTCTGTTATAAAACAGACAGCTGTGAGCAATACACCACTGACAGGAAAGATATTTCCAAAGATTTACTCAGAAATTCAGAATTACTGAAAAACCCCAAAGTGATAAAAACATGCATTTTGGCCTGCATTCATTTTTGATTAGTACTTGTGTTACTTAGGAATTTAACCCAGAACCTTTTCCGCTGCTAACACAGCACTCTACTATTTTAGTAGAAAATATTGCACAGTTAAATATTAAATACATGAAGGATTGAGGGTTTTCTCCATGACAGAAAACAGACACATCTGTCTATCATTGCAGTAACTTTCCATAGACTTCTATTGTGTTTTATGACCTTATTAATTATGCCCCCCCCCAAACACACTTTACACAAATCCTTCTGCATTTATATAGTTTATTTTATTAAGTTGAATTTTTCATTCAGATTAATGGCTGTCCAATACGACGCAGACAAACCCTGACTCACACAGTTTGTAAAACAAAAGTTTGTCACACCCTAATACTATTCTTCACCCTACAAAAGCAATTAAACTCAAACTTTGAACCACCATTAGCATCTAAAGAAAATCAGAATCTTTATTAATGGGTTATGAAGGTTTTTAAAACAGCCTGAATCACAGGCATGTTTATACACAGACAATTATCTGAAATGCATAGACACACCTGACTGACTAAGCCAGTTAAACTAGCTGTTTTATCTTAAGAATCGCACTCCCAAAAACTTCTTAATGTTTTTCCATTTTCACAGAGTGCCAGTTAATGTTATTAATCGTACTGGGATTGGTGGGCCCTAGTCTCTGCCCAGTTTACGTCGTAACTGGAGCCTGTGATGAAACAAGAGTTTCAGGATATATATAGTCACAAAATGTTCCTGGTGCAGATCATGCGACTGAAACATCGCAACCCCAACAGAAACCTTCTAGAAAACACAAGCATTTGTATCTAATAACATTTATATAGTTAAAATGTTCATAAATGCATGCATTTACTATATTAAACTCTAATATCAGGTCAGCATTCACATAAGCAATTGTGTGACAGCAGAAAGATGCTTTATTTTTGTTCCCGATGTTCACAAAAATTAGGAAACTACATAATAAAATATAAATTGTGGTTGTGTAACTTTACTTTTGTCAGTGTTGCTGTGACAGAGACAGACAGACAGACAGACAGATACCTTCACTTTACACAAGAGGGAGACAAAGTTCCATTTAAATCCTCATTTCCATTAGTATATATAGAGTATAGACTTGATGAAAACGTAAATAATACACAAATAAAATAATACATTAATGCTTACAATGTATGACAGATAAGCACATACAGTTTTCTTAATAACAAAGTGCACTATGGTATTTTTATTATATGCCAAACTTTTAAATCCTAATACATGATCAAATGCATTAGTTAAGAAATAATGTATTTATTACAGACCTTAAACTATTAGATAATCTGAATACACACATTTTATAAAGTTAATATTAGTAAATAAAAAGGCAAATGTTCCTACCTGAAACCTTGAGGTCTGAGGGGCAGTTTTTTGTGCGTCACCTTTCTGTAAAGAAATAAAGTGAAAGATAAACAATAACGGGAGAGAAGAAAGAGAGATTTGGTGCTCTGTCAAAACGTACAAATGTTACCTTGAGGGCAAAACATGTCCCAATACGCTCAAAGCAAGTCTAGCCTAACCTGAGCAAATCCACTGAACCATTCTCTCAGATTTAATCGCTTCTTCTTTCGACATATTTTAAAGGTTTTATTGTGTGTTTATGGAGTTTAAAAGGTTTTAATGTGAAACCACAGCATGCAGGAAACGTTCTCAAAACGTTCAACAACCTTCTCCACAGGTTCAAGTGACCCAAACTGTTCTTGCAGTAAGCAGAAGGTTTTAAATCTCTTATATGTCAACACGTTACTTTAGTTGGAATGGGCTAAAAAGTTACATAATAAAAACTTTCTTATTAACTTTTATTAACTTTCTAGTAACCAAGCAACAGAACGTCTTAAAACTGGACGTTTTGAACTATAGTTACTTAACAGAAACGTTAGGGAAACGTTCTTACAACCCAAAGTTTTTAAATAGGAAGTATGTTACAAAAATAATATGGCTTTCACTTTTTATGAATTTAGTCCAGTTCACACATATGGACATTCTTTGAATTACTGCCTCTTCACTGCAGTTTTGCCAAAATCACTCATTGCTTCTATTCAACACACTGGGAAACTGTCCAATCCGTGCAAAATCATTATAACCCTCAACACAAAATCCCGCAACACCCAACATCCGCAGTTTACACAAAAGTAAACTATTGCTTTTTTATCACAGGCGAGTTTGTTCGTCCAATACAAAGCTCGAGCAACACCTCGTGTGTTTGCATTTGTCAAGTTTATCCCTGTTAAACTCCCAAAGGAAGAAGGTCAATGGCGATGCGTCCGCTGTGCGCGTTTCTACTTACGCTGATTGTCCAAAATGCGGCAAACGCCATGGCGCAAACGATGATGGAGGTTTAAAGGGACCTTTGCGTTCTGCTCGGCTGTCTCTCGTTGGAGTGAGGCGTACCGTTCTCTCTCGTTCAAATAAAGCCACTCCCGTGCGCTCGGTAACAGATATCAATTGCTACGCGTCTCTGGGCGGTTTATGTCCTAAGATGCGTTTTTCTCTTTTGCATTTCATTGCATGCTGCACGTGGACGCGTCATTTGCATTGCGCATCGTTAAACCACGCGCAGGGCTGGAACTTGCTTTGCCCAATTCTTCTCCCGTGCTTACGTAACACTTAATGCATGTAAATAAATAGTCAAACCACAGTCATACGTTGACATCTGACAGCAAAACTGGTAAATGCATCATCTGCATCCCATTGCATTGACTTTACAGCTGAAGTCTTTGTCTTGGATATTGTAAATCGTGTTGGAATGCAACATCTGCAGTGTGTTTATGTTTGTGTTCATATTGTGGCATGCATTGAACATGCATTGAGTTTAGCATGTCAACTGAGTCTTTTAATGCACGGTATAAGGAACAGACTGACGCAGAACAGGCAAGTGTTCGTTTATCTATTGCTCTACAGAAGCAAAGCATTTCACAATCCCCCAGCTTCTATCTCCCCATCACCATAGTATCATGTGGCCTGTTTTCCTCAAACAGACAGGAGGAACAAACCCCTATAACTGTGTGTTGAAACAGGCCCCGTGGTTTTACCAAAAGCAACAGATTTCACAGGAAACGCTCTTGAAAGCTTTGCTGTCAGCAGTCTTAACTTGAGACAGACTTTACGCCCAGAGTTTCTTCAGAACTGGGAGAAAGTCTGCAGTGAGTCACACAGGTGTGACCATGACGTCATTCTGAGACATGCCTGACAAAATATATTGTTTTGTACACGTACACGTTACATTGCTGTTGTATTTAACTTGTAGGTGTTCATGGGAAATGAGCAGAGACTCACTCAAAACCATCAGTGAGCTGTGGTGCTCATTTTAAGAACAATACAAGAAAGCACAAGGAGAAAAATGTCTGCACTGATTTATATATATTATATACATTATTTATATTATATATATATATATATATATATATATATATAACTTGTTTCTTTGGGTTTATAATTCTGATCTGAATAAAAGGTAAATTATTATTTCAGTTTGTTTGTTTCAAACACAGTTACTGAGGTTGTGAAAATGTGCTCTTTTACTTCAGTCAACGTCATCGTATACGCAAAACAATACACGCAATGACGTCACAGCATTAAATGTCCAACAGATGGCGCGATTTCCCCAGTTTTCATTTTTCATGCCATTTAAATTTAAACGCAATAGCAACGTTAGGGAAACGTTCTTACAACCTATTATTGTTAGCTGGGACCATCTGTGTGTGTTCACGTTGTGCCATGTTGGTTTCTATTTCCCAGCAGCCTGGTCTGTTATACCGCTGGCCCTTCATGATAATGGAGACCTGATGTTTTCTGGAACCGCTGCACATAATAACAGACACGCTCAGGGAGAGATAACATTCAACCATACAAAAGACAACCAGAGATTTGCTGTTGGCTTGGACGACTGTGTGTTTATCAGTAAGTGGAGGACGGTCCTCCACCTTAGATAAGACAGGAGGGACACAATTATATAAAGGGGGACACTGGATCTTATCTCTTGTATTCATTTGGCTCTTGAAACATCACTGTAGGGTCTATTGACCTGCAGTTCATGAAATCAGACGTTTGCTAGTGGCTGGAAGTATTAGAGGAATTAGAGGAACAAGTGTTGTATTGGGTCGAGTCGTGTCGTCTTTAGAAACGTTTGTGGGATCAGCACATAAAATAAACCAAAGGCTGTCACTGTAAATGTCAAATATTTAGTTAAATTTAATGATGCATTTTTTGTTAGTTGCAATTGTATGTGCCATGCATCAAAAAATCTGCGACAAATGCATTTGTTGTTGTATCTATCAAAGCTTATCTGCCCGGGTCATTAAAGTCAATTACAATGAAGTCTAATAGACTTTGAATAATTAATGTTGTGTTAAGGTTTTTAGGGCTCTTATAAAAAGCTGCGGTGGCAGGAACGATGTTGGTGAGGAAGATTTTAAAGGATCTTGCAAAATTATTGTGGTGTGAGTCAAAGTTGAAGGAAAGTGATACTCGTAAGATTTTAATCTGTTTTTTAGCCATTGACTTCAGTCTTAACTTAATAACATAAAAGCAATTTTTCAAACAAACAAATAAAAAATAAATGGTCTGGATTATTCCTGATATCAATAACATATAACTTTGTGACAATAAATCTCTACTTTCACCAATTCCTGCATGCAATTTTATGAAAGCTATGTACAGTTTTGTCAATTTGACGTCACTTTCGACTCTCATTCATTTGAAAGGTCATGCATGACGCTGAAACTCACAGATGTCACTGATTTTGGTTCTGGGAGCAATTAGCCTTTAGGGCAGCAGATCTCCAGCTGGAGATCTCAGATGTCCAGGTGACCTTCAGCCTTCACAGCAGATAAGGAGAAACCTTCACAAGGTCTCTGAAGAACTAGCTCAAAGAACCGCGTCCTTCACAAGACCTGAGATCTGTACAAGCCTGTTAGCATTGCTCATGCTAAACATTGTAGCACTAGATCTTTCACTAACATTTTCTTCAGAACATGTGAAATAAATTTTATCTAATTTTACAATGTTTCATTGATAACTTTGTTGATTGTTATTGGACTGCAATGTCATTTCAGTGGAAACCAACAGGTGGAGGAAGGTTTAAAACCTAAAAAACCTAAAACCTTTAAAAGAAGAAACGTTTGGCATGTCATTTTCTCTGGTGAATTTATTCTTCCTCTTTACACATGCACAGGGACACTGCACATTGTTTTTAATTGGCTCCCTTGGTCATTATTTGCCACAGAAACAGACAGTTCTACTCAACACCAGTGCACTGGATCGACCCTGGGCTTCTGAGAGCTGTCATCTAGCACTAGCTTTGCATGTACAATCTCTCTGGCTACCCAACATAAACCTAATTAGCGTCACACACCCTGCTAGGCTAGGCCATTACAGATATATCAACAACAAAAGACATTGTGTGTGGTCCCACTGCATTTCAGGATATGAAGTCACTATACTTATGGTGAGCAAATATGAACGCCCTTCTGTATAGAGTTTACAATCCATATTTTATGTGTTGATAATCACAGCAGCTGTGTTCACATTATCATGTTTCATTCACATATTGGTTGCAAAAACGTTCTGTAGTGTTTTCATTAAGTAACAAAACGCTCTGGGAACATTATATAGGAACAATATTTTTAAATACTGTACTGCTTCTATAAAACAACTTAAGAATAATGTTTATGCTATATATGATTTATAACGGTACTATTGTTACTGCATGCATGCTCAGAGAACCTTTATAGAACATTAGCCAACATTCTAAGAACGTTCGATCTTTAAAAATCAGACTACTGCTTTTTCTTCTCACCTTCTCCTTACATCCCTTAAACACATTTAAATATTTTATGGCTGTCACAAAATACACCCAGAGAGGACTTGACTAAGCGATGGACTGTATATTTTTCCGTTGTGTATTTTGTGTTTGAATTTTTTCCATATAGTGTCACACAGAATTGATGTGTAATGTCGTCATCGTGCGATAAGACCAGCGCTGGTCATTGTTGTATTCAATCAGATTCATTTAATCCAATATTTGTGTCAGAGATGTGACACCGAGCGCTGACAGCAAGATAGCGAAGGAGAGAAAGGTTTCCATGACAACAACCCATCCTTGACAAATGACACGGTTTGAGGACAAGAAGGAGATAAGAAGGAGAATGTGTGAGCATATGAGAAAGAGAGAGAGATGGATAGATAGAGAGAGAGAGAAAGAAAATTATTAAAATCAAGGGTACAAAATATTAATTTAACTCATAAATTACTCAATAATTTCATTAATTTATTGTCAAGAATATCAAGCTGATAACTGATAAACTACATCTGAATCAGTCACACCAAATAGATTATATATATATTATAAAACATCCTCTTTCTATTTTATATATTTTCAGCCTGTCTTGATTCAAGCTGGTTAATGTAAAAACCTTCCTGCCAAAAGACGATTGCAACAGGTTAAGCAGAATTAATGAATCCTGTCTGACTGCATGAGTTTACACAGCCATTACAACCTCTGTGACGTCTGGTCTGATTCACAGTGTCCATTTCACCAGCAGACCTTTCATTTCCTGTTGTCTTGCTCCACCCCCTCTTTAGCTCTGCTCCTTTAACCCACTCTGTGCGTTGTTCATACACCATTAGATGTTAATGGAGACTCCCAGCTGTTCTTATGGAAGCAGCAATCAGAGGAGAGATGATGTCAAATCACTGATCTGGTTTTTCCACATCAGACGTGTTTGTGTGCATTGCGAGCTTGCGTGTGTTTGCGTGTTTGTTCAGCGATGCCTCTCTAATTATCCAGTATCTTTTGGAAATGCAAGCATTTTGCATGAGTGTTTCCAAAGATTACAAATTCCTTTTGAACTCACGTTCAAGACTTTATTTCGCGCAGTGGCAGCCTGCCAAAGTTGGCACACTAAAACCAGATGGTTCAACAGTCTAATGAAGGAGTCTGTACTGACTTGACACAGTAAAATCTGTGTTCCTTCTCCTTTTATTCATAAGTGCAAAGTCCAGTGGTCTGTTCATCATGACTTCTGTTGTGTAAACAGATGTTGCCAGGTAAACGTGGAAACTGCAGCTGATTCAGCAAATACACTGTTTGCTTACAGGCCCAGCTATTGATTCTCATTGCCGTGCTTCTTTCCATTTTAAACGTATGCACACATTATTATATCAATATGAATAAACGTTCTTGTTAATTTCATAAGAAATATCATTTAAAAAATGTACATATTTATTTATATTGATTAATTTGACCAACACTTTTATTTAAAGATATGCATTTGATCAGATTGTGTGTTTCTTAGACACACAACCCATGACAGTTGCGTTGCTATTGTCATGCTTTACCAGTTAAGCTACAAAAAATATAATAGGATTATTTTCAGGGCATCTGACAGATAGACGCACCTGGACAACACACTCCATTCAGGGGGAACAAAAGCTTTATGGAGTGGCACACATCTTCATAAAGCTCATTAAACAAACAAAACTGTGGGCTGCCACAACACAACACACACAAAAGCTGACAGGAGAGCCTGTCTCTGGATGTTTAAAAGCTCACGACTCTGGCCGTTCCCTTTGTTCGTGAGCACTGTCTGGGCACGACACCGCACTCTGTGTTCATTTGGAGTGGACTGTGTACTGATGAACTGGACCATTGAGCCATGCGTCTAATACAGTGCATGCACAATTCATACATGACATTGTGTAGTTATTCCAGTCGATGCATCAGATACCGTCCGTGACATTCGCTAAACAAATATGTTTATTATTATTTTGAAGGTTTGTGTGTCATATAATGTATGTATATAATATAGACATATACATTGTCTCCCACTATATCTTATATATATATATATATATACTTGTAATAGTGCGTTTAATTCTCATATATGAATGTCTATAAGATTTTGCATATCCTTCAGTATGTGTTTGGTATATAAATGTGCTGCACAGCTGGAGCTATCCACGGCTGTGGTGCTGAATGAAGCTCTGCTAGTCTAAGGCTATGAGACCAATGGGAAACTGATCTCAACAGTAAAACATACACGATGATGGCAGTGTCTGTAGGATTGCATTGCATTGCCCACCGTCGTATTAAAAGCACCTGGGCTATTTATAGCGCAAAACTCATCTCCGCTTCCATGCGCAATTCACCCCGCCCCGCTCCCCGGGGACCGGAGCGTCGTACCCCAGGTACAAATTGACGTCAGAGCCGTTCGTAGTTTGACGTGTAAACATCTCAACCCCTCCACGACCGTCTCACCACAAGCCTCTCCACAGCTTTTCCAAGGGAGCAATTTGGAGCTTCTCCTGTGCGTTGCGCATTGAGTTATTTTCTGTTTGCGGTGGTTTCCGAGGACGCGTTTTTTTTTCCGAGGCTGTAATTGATCTGAGATGGAAGTAAGATGTCGCCCAATGTTGCTGTGCAGTGTTATAGTGATGCTTGCGCTCGCGTCCTGCTCCGTGGACAGGCAGTATCTGAACGAATGGGCGGTGGAGATCCCAGGCGGAGAGGATTCAGCCCGGTCCATCGCCGACGAACTGGGCTACAAATTAGTACGACAGGTAAGGTCCAGCATCTGAGGTCCAAATCGCACTGGTTCCCACGCGTCTGCCTCTGCTGGATAACGTTGCATCGGCGTCGCATCTCGTCGTGTGATGCATATTTAGGTTGTATAATGGTTGGCACTGTTGCTTCGTGCTTGTTTCATCGTGCATAAGCTGAATTGTGGTTTGGGAAGAGCGTGACCGTCCCTGTGTTGTATTTCATCGGATCTGGTGAACGTCTGAACGCACGTCTGAACGCATTTTGTGGGTCATTTGTATTAAAATGTGTCGGATCTGAACGCGTGCAATGGACGCTCTGTCGACCAAGTGTTAGAAGATAAAAATATATTGTGTAAAGGTGATACTTTTTCATAAATCCAGCAGTTCCCCCTTGTGAGGAAAAGTACTTTATTACTTTTATTTCTTAAATTAAACATTATTTCTTTAGCTTGTAATTTCCAAAATATGTCTAAATGCAATATGGTTGTATATA
>JBAJNP010012374.1:0-13492 GCA_036877545.1 Yasuhikotakia modesta | reverse complement strand
AAAACGTGTTTGGCCGTCTATCCCAAAATGCACTGCAACAAACAACTGTCTGTATGTAGTCTATGAAGTCTGTAGGATCTGTCTAGAGTTTAAAACAGAGTAACAGTGTATGATGAAAGCTTACTAATAAGCCTCATTTGTATAATGCTGAATATGCATCGCTTGTATGCATACGGAATTCGCAGCATCCAGTAATTTGCATATAGATCACATGACTGCTGACACAACATAACGCCCTCAGATAGTGTCACACTAATTGTTTTCGCACTAGCTGTGACCTCTAAACGGCTGAGCAATTTGTTTTTGACTCTTCTTCCCTCAGGGACATGTTTCAGTTGAAAGACATTGCTCTGAACTATCGGGACCTTGAGGGTGACCTGATACGGATATTAGATGATGAAGATGTTGCCCTCATGGTGCGAGAAAGCAAACGAACGGGGTCAAACGTCAAAAGACCCGTCAATCAGTTTCCATGGGAGCTGGTAGTCACGCATTCCAAAGATCTGACTGTCTACCACACCGAGTATTAAATCAAATGTGTGTGTTTTTCTATATAGATTCTCTGTATTATACAAGCTTTAAACAGTATTCACATTTTACATGGTTTTCAAATTGAAAACGCTTATCTAATATAAACACAATCAGCATTTCTGTATTACAGTATTTCTACTGTAATATATTTTATTCATTCAGTGCTAATAAATAGACATTGTATCCCACCAAAAGCTGTTTTCTTATTTGCATGGTGATGTGACATTTTGAGTTGTTTACTGGGTTACTTAAAACCCCTTTTAGGGCACTTGTTTGATCAACTTCCTTTTTTTAATTCCTTTTTGGCAGATTATAAACTAATAAACAACAATTCATAGATCATTTGAGAATCATGGGTGAGTTGCTGTATAGGTCATTTTGACTTTAGTGATAAATGCTATATGTGCCTATGTACGGTTTATGTACATTTTATATAGATTTAATTTATATCTCACATATGCTTATAAAAGAACAAGATTTCCCTTCCTGGTTAACTGACGTGTTGAAGAAAATCTAGTTAAAAATAAATATCAGACTGAGGAACATGCTAAACCTGATTTAGAATCTGCTAATTGTTAGCTGTGTAAGTGATATAACTATCTTAACTGTAACTGTTGCTCAAGCTAGCCATGAATATTAAACTGTATCATGTGACCCATCCCACATTGTTTGTGGATATGAGTGATAACTCAAATCAGAGGGTTGTGCTATTACTTTAGATTGAACTTTCTAAGCAATTGGATTTTCACCTGATGGTAATAATAAAATGGGCATAAAAATCCAATTATCTTACATTTAGGAAGAGCCATAGATGCAGAATGTCATTGGCATGGGGCTGGACTGTTTTGGTAATGCTAGAAACTTCCATGGATAGACAGACAGACAGACAGATAGACGATGATGGATGGATGGATGGATGGATGAAATAATCATACGCTACTTTGAAATCTGCAAGCACAGCAGTTTCAGACCTGTGGTAAATGTAAACACATTTGCGGTCAAACTGGCACTAGCTGTTTTGAGTTCGTGACACTTGAGGATGTCAGTCTGACCAGCAAATCCAGCTTCAAAACAGAAGTGAAGAACTGTCACTGTTCACATTGCACTGAATCCACAAAACACACTGATGTCTGATGGTAAGCACAACAATTTCTCCTGCTTTCTCTATACACTCGTCTGTCTTCATTTTTAATATTATTTAAATGTTCTTCTTCTTTGCTGGCTCTATGGAACACAATGTATGTGTTTTTTATGTGTCATTATTTTTAATGTGAATTTGTCATTGATTTAATAGGAAATATTATATTTTTCCTTGCACCTGCTGGTATTGTACAATTCAAGTTCTCCATGTATTCAGTGAGCTCTCTGTGTTGGACTCTGAGTGTCCTTTTGGCCTCTGCTGTTGTGTGGACATTTAAACTCACACACTGTCCAAGACACAACAACTTTACACCAGGTTAGGGTTATTTTAATTCAAGCATACAGTTTCAAGGCCTGTAATATTTGTAGACAGGAATGTGTGAAAACACATGTAGTTTTGCTTTGAGTTTGTAGTTTTTCCTCATTTTTCCCAGAATCCTCTGCTCTGGATTCTTTGGAGTGCCGCACTGACTACCGCACTCATATCCGCTGTAGCTGGAGGGAAAATTCACGCAACTCCCTCTCACTGTTCCACATGAACCCTGATGACTTCAGGTAAAACAGACACTGTGCCATGTGATGGTATATTTGTTATACTGTCTTTCATTTGTTTTTTTATCACTACTGTTACAATGTGAAACTGTAAATGTTTGTGGGATTAATTTACTACTAATAGTAGTGGAGTTAATGTTAGATTAACAGGTTGTTAGTCAAACATAATTATTATAACTGAAAATGAATTGTTTTAAATTGATTCCTCTCATACAAATCTAAATATCAACAGCAAATAAAAAAAATAAAAAAATTAAAATTGTTATTAAAAAGTGGTTGCTTTGTTTTCTTTTGATTAATTATTATTATTTATTGATTTATTATTTTCATTTGCTTTATTCCAGAGTTGCCCCTTGTGTTCGGATCTCCATACCTTCCCAGAATTCACCTGGGCAGGAGCGAGCCTTCTGTCGTTATAACACATCTCTGTTTGCTATTGGCTTTGATGATGTGTTTTTCTTCCACATGCCGCATTCTCCTGGCATTTCCAGAACTTTCCAACTCACAAAATTCAGTAAAATTACATTACGTACATTCATATCATCATATTATTATATTCTGTTGTCTTTCCCATAAAAGTTCCTGCCTGTTCCTTACATTCTTATAGTTGATGAAAAGAGGATTTTTAATCCTTCCTCGAATTCAAACTCTGATTATTTGAAGTCACTGACCTCTGACCTCTTCAGACACCATGACCAAGAACAACTGGTGAGTGTTAAAAGGACCGCATAACCTCTCAATCAAACGTCACACTAAACTAACATGAGAATTACTTCATTTTTGGCATCTTTACTTTTCTCATATCTTAACAATTCACATTGAATCCACACAGAAAGACATGGAGCAGCTAAACAAGAGCAAAACTGAAGGAAACAGGATGTTTGAGACACCAACATTGACGTCTTACTGTGAGTATAAAGATAAACCCAGTGGAGCTCTGTGATTATTAAGGCAAGTAGAGCCCTCTGGTGTCCTGGAGTAGTATTGACCATTATTTACAGTTCAGCTGCACTGTGTATGCATATCTGTTTTAGATGATCTTCCTGGTCCTTCAAACCTGCATTGTGTGGACCTTGAAGAAAACATTATAAGCTGTAGCTGGGAACTGACAACAGATCTGGCACAGTACATCAGCTACACACTGTCCTACAGGATCAACTCCACTGAGCTGTAAGTGAAAGTAAAAAAGTGACATGCTTTTGTCAGTGATGGTTACCCATAACCGAAATGTGATAATTAAATGTGATTACAAGTGTGTGTGTGTTTTAGTAGATTTAAATGTTTCTTTACGTCCTGAAATGTTAAATCTGTCTCTCAGTGCTGAGTGGTGCTGTGTTGAGAAGGTGGAGGTCATGAACATGGGGCGTCTGTTGAGAATGGTTGGTGTTTTCAGCATCTTTGAGCCGGGAGTGCTGCAGGTGCAACTAACCCCAACACCGGTGACCAGAGTCATCCACGCTTATAAACACAGTCAGTGCCTCAGCAAATAAACACAGATTCACTCAGCAGTATACAAATACAACCTGGTGTATTATTATGAATCATGGTAAAATCTATAGAGAGCACATGTGGATTATAAAGCAACAATAACCAAAAGGCAGTTATAAAAAGTAGTTATATTTATAATTTTTGTCATTATTATTAGTAGTATTACTACTAATAGTAGTAGTAGTTATAATTCATTATGAAATTATAATGCACATTATTGACAAAGTTGAGTGTTTATTTACTTACAGTTAGACATGTTGTGTAAGTTGTATGAACTTCACTGGCAGTTTAGCCGGTTTGTTATTAATCTAGTTTGTATGTGTGATTGTTGTGGTCTAGTCCAGCCTGCGTCTCCCACTGATCTGAGTGTTGAACTCAGAGGACAGGACTGGATCCTAAACTGGACTCTACCAAAGTACCGCACTGTCCCCCTCATCACCGATCTCCAATATTGGAGCATACTAGCTCCTGTGAGTGCTTGTCTATGCAGTTCTCTGTAGCTCAACTGGTAGAGCGTTGCGTTAGCAGCACAAAGGTTGTGGGTTCAATCCCAAGGAACACAAGACATGATAAAAACCATGTATACCTTGAATTCATTGGAAGCTGCTTTTTATGTATAAATATATTGAATTAGTTTTTCTATCTCCAGGTGGATGTAAAGATCATCTCTCTCTCTGATCCAGTGACGGTGTTTTCTATCCCAGTACGTTCTCTCATGGGTTCTACAGATTACCAGGCTCGGGTTCGCTGCGGTGTACGGATGCCTAAACGTTTGGGCCAGCGTTACTCTGGATATCCCTCAGACTGGACCGATCCTGTCAGCTGGACCACGCAGCCCGGTTAGAGAACATCTGTGCTGTGCTTTTTTATTAGTGACATGTTTACAGTAATAGCTTTACAGTAATATTAAATATTTTTAATATGTGTTTGTTTTTCTCAGAGCCTCACATGCCCCACCTGCTTGCATTTCTCTTATATTTCCTCATCGCGATCCTCTCGGCAGCTGTTTCTGTTGTTGCGTTCTTTATTCTTGTTGCCATTCAGAGGTGCTGTAAAACCATTAGTACATATTACACCATATTTTCTCTCTGTCTATCAGTCTCCCTCTCATTTAGTTACTTTTACCTGTCTCTCTTCCTTCAGAAAGCTGAGAGACTGGAACGCATCTCTTCCGTCTCCTGCTCAAAGCAAAGTCTCTGAGGTGAGACAGGTAGGTTCAAATTAAGGAGTATTTCATGTTAAATTTCATGGTCCAAACCTTTCTATGGAATCTTTGAAGAAATTTCCAAAAGCTGTTTTCTATAAAACAATTAATAG
This sequence comes from Yasuhikotakia modesta, assembly GCA_036877545.1. Classification (NCBI taxonomy): domain Eukaryota; kingdom Metazoa; phylum Chordata; class Actinopteri; order Cypriniformes; family Botiidae; genus Yasuhikotakia; species Yasuhikotakia modesta. The sequence goes on along the minus strand of JBAJNP010012374.1, from coordinate 8,464 downwards.
TTAATATAACTTCAATACTACTAATACGGACTACAATAAGATGTGACAAGCAAGCTTAGCGAACTGTTTTATCCATTTTAAAGATTCACAGATGGATGGTTCCAAAGAAAATAGCCACATGGGGTTGGGAAGTGTTATAAAATATAAACAGTTTTATCATTGGCACACCCGTAAACTGATATATGTGCTTATCCATTTCACCAACAGTGTCCACAGAGGGCTCTGAAAGTACAGGATCCAGATATCAGCAGTGCAGAAGTTCTGGGTGACTCTCCTGAGTTCTCAGGCTTGTAAGTCACCCGCAGGTTCTAATGATGGAATTTTTAGGAAATTCAGAGAAAGAAACTTTGTATAATGCTTTATAAAGTGCTTTAGATTATGAGTATCTTGGAAGAGTTTGGAATGAATGCAGGATGAGTGAAGGACACGTCAATGATTATTTAGTGGTTAGTTAGTTGATCAACAGCTTGAAGGTCATTTGTATACAAACCCCAACAGTCTAAAAAATGTGATGATCCAACCGGTTACTTTTTTCCCTGCAGCGACTCTGAATGCGCCACAAATTCCGAGGGCAGCAACCAGTGGCGACAAACCATGCAGAATAAAGTTATTATGCATGTTGATGGTCCATGCCTGGTGTCTACACAGAGAACCTTTGGGAATGTTATAGGAATAAACATCCTGTGGCAGGACGGCACATTACAGCCTCCCAATTTTAAACTTCATGACACGATTTTCCCTTCAGAGGGATACATGCAGAATCCTGCCACTTTCACTACCCACAATGCTTTGCAGGAAGCTTGCCACCTGGATGCTCAGATGAATAATGGGTACATGAACTGCCTAGAGCCTGATTTGACTTCATCCCAAGGGAAAAAAAACAGTTCGCTCCATGCATGATTTAAACACTGACTGTCTGTAACTTAAAGTGAACTTAGATTGCTTGGACAGCTTTTGTGAATGCAAATCGATGGCAGAAAGCGTCCTTAGATTTTTCTGAACTCTAAGCAGTGTTTGCCATTTCCAAAGTCATCACTAGAGGGTAGTGTAGTATTACATTATTTTCTTTGAAACTTATTTGTGGTTTTCATAGGCAGGTTGGCTGTATATTATTGTGCTTCCAGCTGCTAAAGTTAAAATGCTATTAGATGCAATTAAATCTTAACAAATAAAGGTATTGTGGCTAAATAATTAGCTTACATCCCATTAGAGTATAAATAGTCACTAATAAGTTAATGTCTCAGTTGTGTTTCATGTAGGTTTAAAGTGTCTCAGTTATGGTTTCCTGTGGGTTTAAAATGGGTTGCGAACAATGTCTTTGTCTTGAATATGCCTCAACAATCTCTAACAATCTCAAAGCAATAAACATTGTCCTTTTGGGAACAGTCTAATGTTTAATTTAGAGTTTGAGTCTTTTGATTTAACATTGGTGAAACAAGCACAAAATGTTGTCAAGCCCACTGGCTTCTCACTCATTGTGTGTTTTCTAAATGACTCCAAACTCGTGCAGAAAACAGCTGTTTGACTTGAGAGTGAGTAATGACCGTTCACTATCTCACAGTACTTAGAGACACTGTGTGTGTTTCTCCAGGCACTGAAGGTCTGCTTGTCAAGGAAACAGCTGTATTTGAAGTGAATCTTCACAGCGGTAATGAAAGACGCAGAGGTGTCTTGAAGAATGGACACGCTGTCATGCTCCATAAGATATGGAGACAGAACAGAGAGATTCAGTTTCAAAACATCACGTTTGGGGAGTTTGTAGGTTCACTTCAGTCGAAAATAATCTTTTTGAATTTGATGTTGGCGTCTCACCTATTCTGCTGGATATTTATCATCTTATCTGCACCTGGTCGTGGGCTGCAGGCCAAAACACACACACACACATACACACTCACTCATGCTTTGTTGTTTTCTGTAGGTCAACAGTAACATTTTTACAATGTACTTTACAATGAGTTACAATATGTGGCTTGTATCTGTGCAAAACCCAAACCCATAATGCTAAGGTGAATGTTGTCAGTGGTTTCCAGGGTGTTGCTATGCAGTTGCTAAGGTGCTGCCAGGGTGTTGCTATGCAGTTGCTAAGGTGTGTGGTCGCCCACTGGTGATGTGTAACTTGTCCCACAGTTCCACATAGTTGCTATATATAAGAACCCAAAGCCATATATAAGGACCAAAATATCATAGAGTCCTGAGGATGGGACTTATGCCAGTGAACCACACATAACACCTAGCAACCTCATAGCAATGTGTTAACAATAGCTCAGAATGCCGTAGCAACTGCATAGCAACCCTCTGGCTACCGGCCAGAAAATCTTACCGTGGCATGAATGTAGGGACTCATGTGTTCTTCAGGAGAGCTATACAAACTGTCCCCACCTCTTATTCATTTTTCACATCTGGAATGTTCTGAAACAGCTGTGTCGGCATCAAGCCCTTAGGATTTATGACCCACCTCTCCACACCTCCACTCATCCTTTCTTCCACCCTTCCATCAGTTTCATCTCAAGCATTTCACTTCCTACAGTTACACTTTCACCTTTTTGTACTCCTCTTACTCTTTCATCTACCCTTTTGTGTCTTATCTTTTGCCCTCTCGAACCTTCAACCCTCATCTTACCCTCCTTTAATTTCCATTCGTCCCCCACACGTCCCTCACGTTTCAGATGTACCACTCAGAGCTTCACTCCTGAACTTTGATGCCACCATCATTCCATCTGTTTTGCTCTCTACCTTCTTTCAATAAGTCGTTTTAACCCTGTTTTTAACGACAGCAATCCATCTGTCTTTCACCTCCTTATCCCTTCTTTCCTATTGAGTCTCATTATATCCTATTGATTGATTTCTGCCTTAAATTTTTAAATGAACGTTTTGATCTGTTGCTCCTACACCCATGAAACGGTGACATATAATGAAACAAAGAATTGATTTTACTCTTTAATGTTGATAAGACAAAACTTTCTCCTCTGACTATCTGTGCAAACCAAGCGGTGTGACTAGTGTTTAATTAATTTGAAATACATTTTGATACATTTTGTTAATTTTTTGTAATTTTTAGGTTTTCTGTGTCATTTAGTAGCACAGAAATGTAGGTACATGCTGTATGCTATAAGATCCTGGGTCCCTATAGAAACGGTTAACCTATCATTACAGAGGTAATTTACATAGATAAAACTCTTAAAGGTACAGTAGCAAAAGCATGTTTAGTTTCAAGAATCATAAAGGCTCGAAAATAATGATGAGGAGAAACAAATTATGACTTTATGGTGCAGAAATATCTGGTTACCATTATGAGTGAAGTTTAAATTCTACAGGTAAAGTATAAAACAACATCTACAGGAAAAACCTCAAAGTGGCCTTCAGAAGAAAGACAAAAGCCCACAGCGATACATTCCTCCATATTGAGATGTTTGGATCTCTTCACGCTCTCCGGAATTGCAAGGTAGATTTGGAAGTGTCATTTAAAAGTGAAGAAGTGTTTCTTTTGCCGTCAGACTTGTGTGTGTTGGAGGGTTTCCCTTCATAAGCTGTGCTGAGACCTGTCATAGGCTTCTAACACAACTCAAGTTTGGCTGGTCTCCAGAGTCAAACATGTAGTGACAGTAATAAAATCTTCTGATATACCTGCACATGCCTCCATGCAACGTTTTGAATTCCTGTAGTTGTTTCTCAGAGATTGTTTTTGATTGGTTGACATGTTAGCATCATTTTTAATATGGTCTATCTGTCAGTCTTTCGCTGTTTTTCTGTCATGCACTGGAAACTACTTACCTCAGTGCTACTATAGTAAATGATAATATATTGAAGCTGGTGAAACTGATATAAATATTACGTTAGGTTATCCTGCCAGTTAAATGTTACAGGAAAAGTTGCCTAGGGACTTAGATACACTATATAAAAACTATAGTGGGTTCTTAACATGTTAGCTAGTCTCTGACTGTATCTCCTGTATCTCGGTGCTTTTGTCAGTGATGTTTTAGTTGTTTTGATGCTTGTTGTATCTAAATTTAAGGTTGCACTCTCTGTAACTTCTAGCTGTGAGCAGTACTAAAGTTAGCATTCACATGCAATATTCATGAATGCTTTAGCTCTCCATCATGGTGATGGACTATGGCTCTTTATATAGCTTTAGGACGACTGATGAGGGTCGTCTGGTGCTCCGAGACCTCACCGCGAGTGTGGCCGTGTGATTCATCATATAAATGGGTCCATTTGCAGCGGAAAGACACAATTAGCATGAGGCTAATGACTTTCCCTCTAGTGTTACCATTATAGCAGACGCAGCCCTAAAACTTAGAGCTTGAGGTGGTTTTAGCATGTTGCTATGCAGTTGCTATGGTGTTCTGAATGGTTTTTAGGTGGTTGATAACTGGCACACTTCCAAGTTTTACTATGTTATTGTTGTCTTTATATATTATTTCCCAGGTCCCTCTCTTAATATGGGCCTACCCAGCAAACAGGAAATGTTCTTAAAATGTTGGATAACGCTCTTGCAGTAATGTTAGTAGAACGTGTTTTTGGCATTTAAATGTTCCTAGAACTTTAAAATAACATTTATTTTTGTTTTTGTTACTTCTTCCTTACAACCTGAAGTTGTTATCTGGGAATGTGATTTTCTTTGCTCATTTTGGAATTGTCATAGGGTTTATATGCTAGTTCTTAACTATTGGGTTTCAGCCAGGTCAGTTTTTATATGGGCTGTAGAGAGTACAAGCGCTAATAACTAACCATATAATCAAGTAAAATAATAAATAAATAGGCTTATCAATTTTTACAACAGAGGAGGAAATGTTTCTTAAATGTTTACCTGTTGATATCAAAGACTGTGTCCATTCAAGCTCTGTTAACAGTAATATAGTTCATGCTAATACAACATTTGGCCCAGAGTTTGGCCCATTTATGAAGCTGCTAAATCACACACTGTTGGTCATGTGTTAAAAATATTTTGCTATTTGGCCAAAGGTTTGCATTTTATTGGACCTTTGCAGTCCAGTGATGATATTAAACTATAAATTTGAAAATTTGTGACTTTAATGACAGTTGTTTTCAATTTTGTGTGCTGTTATATAATGAACTCTGTGTAGAGTGTAGTGTACGTAAAATCTGGTTACACAAAGCAAAACCAGTTAAGATCTGGGTAAATATGAGTTAACCAGTAGTAATGCCTAATGGCCACCAGACATTGGTGGCCTACGCACTTTGTTTATGAACGTGGGTAAATTAGAGAATGAAAACGGGTAATGTTATGAAATCAGGAGAACAGATGCTTCACTGAGGGCTTTCTAGGAAAATCACATCCCTCACAGTACACAGAAGTGAAAGGCTTATGTATCAGTGTGCGGCATAGAAAAGGATTTAAATGGTGATGTCATCTCTACATTATGCCAATGACATCACCATATTAATAGTGATCTAGATTATTAGATTATTGAATGTATAGTAATATTTTACGTTTTCATATGATATACAAATTCAGTGATTGGATTTTCATGAGCTCATATGCTTTTTGAATGTAACAGTCTTTTTCCACATTTAATGGATTTGTCAACTGTTTTCAAAGCAACAAATTGTGTATTAGCAAGTGAATTTCCTAGGTATCAAACCCATAACCTTAGCATTGCTAATGCTACATTCAACCTATGAGCTGCAGTATATAGTTTCATGCTAATCTTCGTGCTAAATGCCGTATGTGTCTGTTGTTGTCTCATATTATATGTGTGAAAGGACAGTGTGTGTGTGTGTCCGTACTCCGAGACAATGCTGGAATGTAAGGAACGCAGCTCGCGCTTCCTGTCTTGTCGCTAGGTACCGTTTCCTGTCCGAGAAACGGAAAAGCTAGACCGGCCACAAAACATCCCAACCATGGGCTCACAAACTGCAAAACAAGTTTTATGATGATTTGCCACATTGTGACCCTCATAAATGTGTTTTTGTGTTGTCGGGTAACGTGAAAACAACCCCCAGCCCTGCCAGAGCCGAGTTCCCCAAACGCCCGAGCGTTCACATCATCTCCTTCATGCTCGCTCATGAAAAATGCCTTTGTCTTGTGCTGGAGGGGATGGACAAAAGGGAAGCAGATATTTTCATGAGCGCAGTGTTCCTGTTTTTCTGAAGCTGGTGTAAATAAGCGACGCAGTCAGGCCTGATGGAGGTGTGTGTGTATTAGATAAAGGCGTTGAACAGTGGCACCTGTGCTCTTGCGTAACCACTGTTTTGCTGCAAGCATTTACATTCACCTTTGCCTTTGTTGTTTTCAAGGCCTCGTTGTGTCTTACACAACGCTGATACCATATTAGTTAGAGTCTGTCTTGAGTTTGGGCTCCGGATCAAAAACTTGAAATATCTGTAGTCATTAGTCATAAATTCTTGGCTGAAGATTGTTGATTTGACTTGAAGAGATAATTGTTTCTATCGATCAATTTTCAGATGGTTAGGAAATACATATTTTTTATTTGTTCTTAACACAGATTATTATTCAGTCAGTCAGTTAGACTGTCAATCAATCAATAAGACACACCAACCATCCATTGCAGATTTCCCATAGCTTTTGCCCATTATCTAATCTGTGTATTATTATATCCAACTGTCCATATACTACAAATCTCTCAACATTTCTTGTTATTTACATTTATAAATTTGACACACAGTCACAATTTACAGTGCAATTTAGGCTGTACATTTTACCCTCCTGGTAAATAAATAAAACACTCCTGGTGTTGCAAGCACAACGTTCTGAGCAACAGGAAACAGTAATCTTAATTCTTGACCTGTTAAACACAACCTTTGCCTGCCTTTACTGCTGAAAATAGTATAAGAAACCTATATTCAGAATGCAAGATGTTTTAGGTGTTCCTGTTTGGGGTGATGGTTGTATATATGTGGCTGTGATCACGCTGCCGTAATAGATGTGTTGCCGAGCAGACGTTTCATTAGTCAGCTCTGTTGAGTCACTTTGGATGGGCAGCCGATAAGATACTCACATTGCAGACTTCCACATATATAGTTTCTGAAGAGGACGTGGCCCCATATACATGCATCCACCCACACGTGTGTAAACCAGCCATATCCCCAACTGGGCAAATGGGAATTAGGTTAATTAAAAAAAGCACGGGCTAGTAAGAGCTAGCGATGACAAGAGAGTGAATAATAGGCTAATGTTGCTGCTAACAGGAAGTACCGTTGACAGCTCAGGATTAAATAGGGAGTTGTGTGAGGGAGTTTTTGCACAGGGTGAGAAAGACAAAAGAAAACCGGGCAACTGAGAAACACAAGGAGTGAGAAGAAGGGCAGAGGTCGGGGATCTAATTATCATCGGCCCCTCGGTGGTAAGATGGGCTAAAATATTTCAAAACATCAGCGGATTTTAATACCAGACACCTCTATGGCAACCGGAATCTAAATAAAACAACAGCCAGGGACCAGAGGGACAACATGACTGTTTCACAATTCAAATTTCGAAAGACTTTCATTGGCGTTATTTGGAGATGTTCCGCTTTCTTGTAGAAAGAGCATTTGTTTGTTGCGTGATAGGGCTTTTCCTTTGTTTTGTGAAGAAGCATCGATAACAGGATGCGAGGATGAGTGGAAGCAGATGTTTCTTAACTTCTTCAAACTTCAGAATAAGAAGGAAATGGAGATACTTTCGATTACATGAGCAAAATTTATTTTATTTGAGAACAAACTAAGGGGTGTGGACAAATTGGAAGTGAAATGTTGGAATCGTACGGAATGGAACATCGAAATGAGACACAGACACAAAGAAATGTAGAATGGTTTTGGAATGTATGAAAGTTTAGATGGTGCATTTAAATTGACATGAATTAAAAAAGGCCTTTTACCCTACAGAAAACCATAGCAAACACAATAGAATGCTATTGCAACCAGCCAGAAAAGTATTGTAGCATTGTGGCAGTGAGTTCAGCATATGCAAGCACTAAATGACACATTCTCCTGCACTGAGGTAAAGTTGTAATGGTGGGTACAAAAGATAAAATATAGTGATGTGATATTTGTGAATCACACATGGCAGTGTGTGATTCAATGTGAATGAGTGTGTGTCTGAAAAAGAGGTAGACAGAAAATAATATTTGAGGAAAACAGAAATTCTGAGTGTAACGTGCCATTCAGCATTTTCATGAAGGAGTGATTGTGACATATCCAAATGAAAATATAGTATAAAAGAGGAAATATACCATCCCACACAAATGAACACACACACAAACAAAATACATTTAAATGATGGGTTTCAGTCTATTTATGGGGACAATTTAAAAATGTAGGCCTTTTACAGCACACACACTCACACGTTTTTTTAAACACACACACACACAGAGTTCACGCAGAGACTGGCTTTGAGAAAAGCACAGCGTGAGCAGATACATAAGAACGTGTGTATGAGATAGAAAAGTGAGATAAGCATTCAAGATTATTACCGTAGTAGCAGGTGCAAACAGCTGTGTGTGTG
>JBAJNP010012373.1:5000-13493 GCA_036877545.1 Yasuhikotakia modesta | reverse complement strand
CCTACAGAGATCCACACTGAAAACTTCTCTTAGCGTTTAGTTCCAGCTCTGTGCTGAGAAATGAGGATTGAAATGCTATTTCTCACGAAACAGTCAGGATTTGAATAACAAAAACCCAAGATGTGCAGAAAGAGGACAGGATAAATAAATAGTTTGTTGTTTGCAGTCTCAAAGGTATTAACCACAAATGGTTTTGGTGGTGAAACTGAAATTGTTGTCGTGACAGATTCATGCATTCAGTGCAGCTGTGAGCGGAGGTATTGCTTTTCTAAAGGGATGATTTGACTGAGAAGCTGTTAGGTTTTAGAAAACTAAACAAGCGCTTCTGCCAATTCAGTTGTTCATGACTCTTAGCATTAGAGTTTTTCTGAATAACTTCTGAATGTTACAACAGAATGTTGAGTGTTAGATACTGAAACCAGGTTTTCATTTGCACAATCGTTTGGCTACAAAAAGATCAAGTGTTGAGTGACGGTGTATTTGGCCAAAGCATTTCAGATTATATTTCACCTGAAAGTAAAAAATGTTTTTGAAGCCCATTTGAGTTTTTTTTTATTTAGCGCGTTACTTCCACTGCAGTATTTGATGACTATTAATAATGAGAATTTGTGCTTAATTTATCATATAATAATTGTTATTGTGCGGCATGAAGTCATTTTAAAATGCATTAAAACTCGATGGCTGTGAAAATAGGATTCAGAAACTTTATCATTTGAGTTGAAAGTGTGAGATTTCCTCAGTCACCAGTGAATGTTGGACATTGGTTCATGTTCACACTGTTATATAAAACAGTTTTCTTAGTTAGCTGATGTAAGTGCCTTCTGTGACACGTTTAATCCGGAGTTAAAGTTGGTCACAAGAATCCGGATACTGTAAATGAATGTCAAAGTTCAGTATTGGAATGAAGGTACAATATTAGGAAGGAATTAGAACACATCTGATATTTAATAGCTCCATATTATGGTGTCATTTGTCATCTAGCAGCTGTGGATAAACTCATTTGAACTTCTTTATCATTTATTCTGAATGTCGTGTTGTGTTGTCAGGTTATATAATGAACTCTTGCAACTGTTGCCTGGCATCAAACTTAGAGAGCCAATCACGGCTTACTTCCTATTTTGATGTGTAAATAACACCACTGCAAACAAAATGTCTCTGTGTCCAAACCTGTGAGAACAGTCTGCCCTGATCTTTAGTTTATTGCTTATAAATACTATGGATGGAAACGTACAGTTGTGTTCTGTGAGGTGTTTGTGAGGTGTGTATCTTACCGTAATGGTGTTTTGTGTGAGTTATATATACTGTATATGTATTTATCATCAAGAAATCCAGTGAGATAAAGATGTATTTATCAGTCATGTAAATAGCAGATGAACGTACGATCAACACCAAATATATGAGCAGAAGTAGTTCACTAGCCCACCGTAGACGAGAAAACCTCAGTTGCCTTGATGCAGGTGGTCTCTGGTGGGAGTACCGCATATTTAGCAGATGTAGCTTCCCAGTGCACACTAGTAAGTGACACACTAGTAAGTGACACACAGGCTGTGAGTGCAGTAGACACTGGCACACACACATTATGCAGTAACACACATTTTCAACAAAAGACAGCAACACAAACAGAAAGACAGATTAATTTTTGTAAATAAACAAGGATGATTTTAGCATTGTGACAATATTAAAGACCCCCATTTTTGTTGCTCTTGTGCTAAAAAATAAAAGGCTTTACTGCTGTAAAATGTGTTTATACACCATGGTGGATTTTGTTGGACTTATAATTTATGCAAATCTTAATTTAAAATTGCGGAATGATGTTGTCACGGTAATGAGAAACAGCCGCTGAGGATAATCACCATCACGATGTCCAGATGCGTTACGGTAATGACAGTATGCTTGTGTGTGTGTGTGTGTGTGTGTGTGTTTTATTGTGATTAAAATAATGTAACAACACAGTCGTCAAAGTTTGATTATCTGCTAAATCTAAAACTTTTTCTTGTGATTTGGGGTAAAATAAAACCAGGATATGTGAGACTTCAGTGTTCTTCACACACACTGTGACTGACAGAGAAAAGTTAAAAACAAGGTAAATGGCATTTATATTGTGGGACACACAGCATCATTGTTTTTCACAAACGATAAGATTATTATGTTTATTCTTCTTCTGATCTGGTTATCGTTTTTATAACCCTGAAATATTCTAAACAAAGAGAAATCACAGGGGCATTAATTCTCTTTGAAAATAGTGCCACAGCGGGCAGAACCCGCCGGGGTTCAGATGTTTTTGGCATGCAAGTGCGCAGCCTGTCCACATCTTGTGTTCTTTATTTTTTGTATTAACAGAAATGCATTCTGGCATTTCCAGTTTGCATCTGCCTCCAGTCTTAAAAGCCACTTGGAGTCATTAGAGGAAATGGCTGTTCCACACATGCTGTTTCTTGCTCTGTTCCTCTCATCAGTTTCTTCTGAATCCTATAAATAAACGAGAGAAGAAACGTATTACTAATTAATACAAAGCCCTGAATTATCAGCCCTGAAAGTTTGGCTTCAGCATTTTGGTTTTACTGTGAGCAGATATTTGTCCTCTGTCAAATCAAACCTTTGCTTCTTTCAGACAGTTGATTTCCCGCTTCACAGTGTATGTCAGCTGGAAAAATGGTGTACATTTTAGTCCTTATTTTGTTCTGTGATGTTATTTTTTGTAAACTGCTTGTAATTAAAACCTGGTGGATTTTTAAGCTCTTTGTCTTACATGTGTGTTTGTTGCATTTAGAGTTTTGGAGTCGAGCTTCAAGCATCAAATGTGATATAAAGCTGCTCTCATCGTAATGCAACCGGGTGAAAAAACAAAGCTTACACCTCATGTCACCAAAAGAAATCACTTTGCCTCCATCTGACTGAGACTGAATTGCAACTCGGCCCTGGAAAGATGTTGTGATATTTATTTAGCATGACGGACCGCTGAACTGAGCTAAGAGCTCAAACACGGGCCTAAAACTGGGTCACGTTTAGTCAGTGGGGTCGGTCGAGGTTAGATCAACATCATTAACTAGTGTCAGTAATTCATGTTTGGTTATTCAAACAACTTCCTGTCATATAGCCAGTTAAAGATGGTTAGAATATAAACGATAGCATTACTGTTGTTCCAAAATTCTCTGTTATAAAAACGTTTTACATTAATGCTAGTAGATGTTTTTTAATGGAATCAACGTTTTTAAGTAATAATAATGTCATTTTTTTCTTTAATTGTGGATGTTTCCAAATTAAACATTCCTAGCCATTCTAGCCATTCCTGTGTGTTTTGCACAGGTAGCGTTCAGTAAAACACACACACACACACACACACACACACACACGCATCTTTCCCACTTCCTGTAATCCTTGACTCTCTAATGGCTTTTGACAAACCTGCAGCACTTTCTGTGTGAGCCAGTGACACACAGCGAGACCCTTGAGGGTCCACTTCAGGTACCGGCACCGTTGCCTTGACAACCCTCCGCCACTGTTCTGACACCACCTCCAGTGTCGAACTCTTTCATCGCTTCCTGATACAAGGACACACACAGATTGCAGATCATTGTCAGACTCATAAGAGCGTTTTTGTCTGTCTGTATTGTTGTTTGATTAGGACATTGGAAAACGTTCAGCAGTCAATATTTGTCATTGATCTGAGAGGAAAACGGAGCAATCTTCCAATCTGTAGAGAATCTTTCAGTCCTCCAGTCTGTGGATTGCAGTGATTATCACACACACATCATATTGTCTGTGGATGGATGTCAGACAGTGATTATCACACACACACATCATTATAATGTCTGTGGATGGATGTCAGACAGTGATTATCACACACACACATCATTACATGTCTGTGAGACTCAGTTTATCTGAATTTATTTTGTGCTGTTTATGTTTTTGCAGTAATTATGTGTGTTTTGCATTAATCACTAGGATTATAGTTTTGTTTTTAGTTTTTTTTTAAGTTTCATTAATATTTTGAATTAGATTTTTTAGCTTTAAAAATGATGCATAAGTAATTTACTATTAGTGGTTTCGTTTAGTTTTTTTTGGCAACGTTTGTCATTTTTGTTTAGGTTACGTTTTCAAACATTTCTGCTGTATTTTATCTGATTAGAGTTAACAGAAATGTTGTAGTTTTAGAATAACCTTGTTTGTGACCTAGAAAGAGCCCAGGATCTGTGTTTAATGGGGACCCTTATCAGTGCAAACACAGAAGCTCGGGTACACACCACAGCGACATCCAGTTGACTGTAGTTATTATTTTTGGTTATTAAATATGGCATATGTTCTACAAAAGGTCTCGAGGTTTAACCGTTGTGTAAACAAACCTTAAACTGACATATCGCAGCAGATACATGTTTTATAATAAGGTTTCTTGGGAAACCTGCTGTGTGATTCTATTTTCTCAGTAAACCAGGAAAACAGATGCTGTTGAAATAATAATAATTTGTTAATTTCTCCAGGGCTGTTATTCTGTCCCTTCTCTCTTTGAACACGTTGTTTCTGCGTCTTCTCAGTGTTAGTCAGAACATTGTGTTTTAATGGCACACGGCTCTGACAGGCCTCAATTATCCCGTGTGTTCATGAGCTCCGAGTTTCTCTTTATCTGTTGTGTTCATGTCATAGCTAGTCAGTAGAACAGGTCTCCAATATGTGCTGGAACTCCACTATAGTGAGCAAACAGAGACCCTCATTTAAGTTTCTCAGCTTCTCAAATGTTTCTTGTATAAAGACTCATTTTCATCTTCTCTAGAGGCTATTTAGAGCTCTTGAATTGTGTTTAGATATTTGAGGATGTTTCTTAGTCGTGCCTTTTCTAATGTTTTTAATACGTTTTAGGAGAGACGACTGAGACACACTTGGCATCCATCTTTGTAATGTTTTTATGCAGCTATTTCACTCATAGCAGATTAGATTCTATCTACCACAATGGTGGAAGACAGATATCGCTATAATCGCTGGCTAAAGTCGCAATAAAACGCTATATTTTCTGCAAACCATTAAACGTGGCATCAACGGTACCATACATTTTATTTCTATGGCTTAAACTGAGCAATAAAAGCAAGTTTTTTACAGATTGCCTCAGTTACTGCACATTTGCAAGGCTGTTAAGTGTGCAGAGCTCCTCCCCCAGAGAACGTTTAGAGATTAATGATTGGCTCTTTCTGCAAGAAGGTGGGTCTTCCTTTAATGTAGTGGCCATATTAAGCATTGCTCTGTTCCCCATTCACATCAATACAACCGCAGCATATTGTTATTATCCGTAATCTTTGCATAACTGAGAACTGAAGTTACCTGAGCTTTGAAAGAGAAACGGTCTGAGCGGGAGAAACAGGTAAATGTAGGAAATTAAATCTTTAAGTGAATAAAAAAATGTGTTTCCCATCAAGCGCCATGTCCTCTTTAAACCCTTTGTCTTATATATTGTGCTTTAATATCATGATATTTTGCCTCTAATAGGAGGGACACAAACTTCATTTATCAAGCTACTGTAGATTCACAAATTTCTTTTGCCACCTGCAGAGGAACAAAATCTCTTTATAATCTATTGCCTCAGCCATCAGTTCCCCGGGGGTTAAATAATTCACTATTTCTCAGGTATTGTGGTTTCATTTTCCCTTGTCAAATGCATTTGGATTATTTTTTCATCTGATTTAAGGTTTAGTTGTTTCACAGTCTTGTTAAATTTACCCTTTTGTGCCTGGGCTTGTTACGGTTAACCCCCCCGCTGGACGGGAAATTTTATTAGCAGTCGTTTCATAAACCTCCTCATGGGGTCTTAAGAAATGTAGACATTAGCAGCCAAACACCCCATGCTGAACTAATGAGTCCCTGAAACATGACGGGGGGTGCGTGTGCGTGTGCGTGTGCGTGTGCGTGTGCGTGTGCGTGTGCGTGTGTGTGTGTGTGTGTGTGTGTGTGTGTGTGTGTGTGCGTGTGTGTGTGTGCATGCGGGGGGGATTTAAAAACACGTTCTGTCACAGTTTCTACAGCGTGTGCTGAGGATAAAACACACCCAATGTGTGTGAGTGAAGGTGGGACTCTACCGCTAAGTGTTTCTTATGACCTTGTGAACTTTTGTGAAGTCTTTATAGCTGCCAGCTAGCTGGAAGCTACAGCCTAGAAAATAAGGCTGTCTGACTTAAAGAAACTCTATTTACTTTTATGTAATGCAGCGGCGGGCAGATCTAACAGAGACTCAAGTCAAGTCCACTGGGGTGAGTTAAAATACTTTTGCTTGATGTTTAATGGTGGGACACAGTCCATTTGTCATACCTGCTCTTATTGGTGATGAAACTGTGCTTGGGCGGAGCCACTAGCCCCTCCCCTTTGAAACACCTGCTTTTCCGATTTAACTAGTTCCCAATGAAATAAACAAGCCAGTTTTGTCACAACACTGAAGTCAGTTGAAATTTCCTGTTTACACATTTTTTTTAAGAATTCCTGAGGCGGTACGTTGGGACTTTATTCTCTTTCATTGAAAATGTTGACTGTAACCTTCATTTTGAGACGTTTTCCTCACTCAATTTTTCTTTCTTCGTGTTCATGATGTTGTTGTTTGAGCTCGAGTTTTAAACTGGCTGCTGTGGCATCAGACGTACTCGTGTCACGAGAAACGTTTTACCTTAACATGTATAATTAATGTTAAGTAAAGCAGGGGCTTTTAGTCAAATGTATTTATCAGGTGGGAGACATGAGCTGAGTGTGAACTGGGTCTGTATGATGTTCTGGTTCTGAGTCACTCTCTAATTAAAGAGACAGAGATCCAAAAATACAACTAGGTTTGAATTTGTCTGAGAAAATACTAGTGCAAGCACAACAATTAGCACCACACAGTTTCTGTGCCACCGGTGCCGTTTAAAGACGACTGTAAATAAAGAAACAATAGTTTTCAGTCACACAGTGTTAAGCTTTGCTCTGCAGTTCATTGTTAATTCAGTTACAGGTCAGATCTATAGATTTAAACCAGTGAGATAATTGTGAGCCTTTTAGTTTATTGTTTATAAACTTTAAATGGTTTAATGTTGAAACCTTTACAATAAAGGAACGGTTTAATTGTTGGTTTGGGCCACAGCTGTGCTGTACATATCAGTACTTAAACTAAATTATCCCTGTCTTGTGATTGGTCGAGTCTCTGCCTCTTTGGTGACCTCACCGAGAGGTCGGGGGGCGCATCGGACCGTCTGGCTGCTGCTGTATTGATGTTTTTAATGGTCTGTCTGTGTCCAGCTAATGGAGGAAAGGATTAGCTGTGACTTGAATCTTATATTTCAGTGGCGTGTGTCTGGTCTTCTGCAGTGGCCTGGATTAAACCCAGTAAAGATCTTTTAAAGGTTCCTGTTGCTCATTAGGTTCAGCCCTATTCTGCTAAAGAACCTAAGGTCAGGGTTTTTTGGTTCTTTGGTTTGTTAGAAGAAGAAATCAGATCTTGATGTTACACTGTTTTGTGCAATTTTGCAAAGAACATTAAACAAACGTTTGTTTTAGTCAAGCAGGCAGGTTGTGATCATCATGAGATGATCTGTGATCTTTGTTCTTCTTCACCTGTTTGTTTGTTTGTGTGTGTGGGTGATGCTGATGGACTGATAAAGGCTCAGGAGGATGAGGGCTTACGTTCAGCTCCACTCAACACTTTTGCTTTTTGGTTTCCATCTTTCTCTGCAAAGGTCTCCTCAGAACTGACCCTCACACAAACCCGCTGAGGATGAAACTTCATGTTTCTCTCTGAAGTGCTGCGGCAAGTTTGTGTTTGCCTGAAACGGTGTTGTTCTACCTGAGAGAGTATCTCCAATAATGTTCGTTTTTAAAGCTATTTTGATGCTACAGCTTGTCAAGTTAGTGTGAGTTACTCAAACAGCCTTTAGAAGAACCATTTTGGGTTCCATAAAGAACCATTATGTCAAAGAACCATTTCTTTCATATTTTGTTAAAGGTTTGTTTAGCTCCTTCATGTTTAAGAGTGTACGATCAAAACCAGTCACACTAAACCTGCTGGTTAACGTAGTTGTTACTGGTTAAAATGAACAGATGAATCTGTTTTATTTCTGTCTGACAGTGAGGCTGCAGGAACATGTTTAGGTTTGTGTTTTATTCCCATTAAATAACTTATGCTAATTGAACCCTCGCTGGGTTTATTGAAATCAAACAATTCAGGCTAATTATTTGTCATTTTTAAAAACATGAAACGCGCTGAACAGCCACAATTAAACTGTTGCTGAGGACATTAAATGCTGCGGAAATAAATGACAGGCAAACCGGCTTTGATCATTCTAGTTATTAAAGGTTTTTGAGCTTGATGTCTTGTAAAGTGAAGGTGACGTCTCAAGAGTCTCTTCACTGCGGTTTGAAGACAAATCCACAACGTTTGCATTGTAATAAACAAACTGCTGGTGCAGTGAAGCATGAGGGTGTAGTTCGGCTGCTATGTGCTGTTGTTTCTGTTGTTGTTTCTGTTGTTTGGTAGCTCTACCGTTCAAA